>JANBQS010000343.1:0-20491 GCA_027577415.1 Coemansia sp. RSA 922
CCCCCGCGAAACAAGCCTTTCGTAGGAGGCCAAGGTAGTCCAAATCGGACACATATGTGCATAGCGGGTGATGTACATACTGGTTTGGCTCCTTACCCTGCTGGCTAGGGTTCAATTCTCGCAGCCTCAAAAAAATCCCGAATTATAGTAAATTAAATAAATTCCAAAGCCCCCCAAGAACCTCAAGCCAAGAATCCCAAGTCAAGAAACCCCAAGTCAATAAATACAAAAAAACCAGCATAAATACTAACACAAAAAAAACACAAGCACATACTAACACAAAAAAACCAGCACAAATACTAACACCAAAAAAACCAGCACATACTAACCCAAACCCAAAAAATAACACTGGAGTTGTATATTTTTTTATCTTATTTTGCAATTGAATGTCACTACTGTTGTCTGTATAACTACCGCCATCTCCGCTACAGGCCATGCCGAGTACTATCTGCCAACAACCAGCATACGCAGGTGTTGTGTGGACTCTACCATGTGCACAAGCATGCAACAGCTATCCCAAAGGGCGCCCCGCACACTTGCGGCTATTGAAGAAAGCTACGTCTGGGCTATTTAAACAAAGCAGACGTGTGGACTGTTAATATCTAGTGTGACGATGGTGTGTTGGTGGCATGCCCTATACACAGCATTGATAAATATAACACTAGAGGATATGATATGAGATTGTCAGCATACGAGGATTGTCATCTGGATAATCCTTTATTGTGATACCGCAGGGCAAGCACACAGGTGTTGTGGAGCCAGCAATGCACAAGGCCGCATGGTACAGAGCTCATCATTTTTTGACTTTGCCGTTCAACTGTACGACTGAAAAAGCACCAGCCCAGCTGCACCCACCGGAAATCCTGGCATATCATTTGTAGCTGACAAGTGGGGAAGAAACGACGGACAAGAGTATATGGCTAGTCTGTCACGCAAGGAAAGGAAAGGAAAAATAATAGTAGCCTAAATGGCTGGCATGTATTTTTATGTGTTCAAACTATACACCAGCGCCCATGCTTTACTATTATAGCGACTTGGCAATGCCGATGTCGGAGAAGCTAATTAGAGGCATGCTAATACACATGACGGTGAGAATAAAGAATGTCCGACAACCTACATGGAAATGTGCTGCTGCAACTTTTGCAAGCACACTTGCATGATGCATATTTATCGATTTGCGCTGCACTGGCAAGCGACGTCCTAATGCCACATGTGTCGCTACAAGAATTAAAGGCAATGATTAATGCAACTTGATGCACATGTCCATTTCTTGTTGTCAATAGCGGATTAGGTTTAGCATTGCCGGTCATTCCAATTTTCACATGTAAGAATTGCTCCATGTCGGAATGTTATAAAAGCACAGAGCTTGGCACATCCTACTCACTTGAGGAACACAAAAATATTTCACTTTTTCTAAATCGACTATAGCCATCTCCACCACTATCTTTTTATGATCCCCACCACCGTTTCTCTCGAGCAGCGCGTATCTAAGGCGTTCGAGCTACTCGAAGATGCCGGCAAGAGGGAGCACGTTGGCGGAAAAGTAACGCGGTTGGACCACGCCCTTCAAGTCGCACAGCTCGCCAAAAATGAAGATGCCGATGATGAAACAATTTTGGCTGCACTTCTTTATGATATTGGTCACCTTATTCGACTACAAGAGAAAAGCAGTTTATGTAGTTATTCCTACGATCCTCTGGACAGGCTGGTTGCCAGTGCCGGAAATACACACGCTATTGATCACGGCAGGATTGGCGCCAAAAGCATGAGCGCCGTTGATTACGGCAGAATTGGTGGCGAGTACTTGCGCCAACTTGGGTTTCCTAAAAAGACATGCGAGCTGATTGAGTCCGATGTCATGGCGAGGCGTTACATTTTGACCGTTGATCCTCAGCGCCTTATCACTCCGGCGGTGGTTAGTGTAGTACATGAAGTGTATAGGGCAAGCCCACTCTCACCTACCGAGATGCGCGAGTTTGAGAAAGATCCGCTCTTCAGGCAGAAGGTGAAAATGAGGAGGTGGAACTACTTCATCAAGGTCAGTGAAGATGATCCAGCTCCTTTGGACACGTACCGCGAAATGGCTATCAGAGTCATGTCAATATAGTAGTTGTATTGAAGCTTTTGACTCGGAGAGAAACATTAAATAAATCTAACCTCAAAAAATACTTGCGCCAACGTCCCCTGACGGCCACTCGGCTCTTGTTACCCCGCGACTCCAGTCACCAACGAGCACCGAGCACAGCTTCGCGCATTCGATCCTTTTCTACACTGCCATCTCCTGTGGATAGCTTGGAGTCCCCGCCTCTCGTTCAATATCCGGCGGACTTGGCTCCCTCATTGCCTGCCTTCCTCCCTGATTTACGCATCGTGAGAATATTGTAGAGAGCTGTTTGGTGACGAAGCCGGATTAGGTGTCATCCAACACCTGGGCTGGCTTCTTTCAAGCGTCCTCTTTTTCGTTTCTTTGTTGTTTGACTTTGCCACTTTTCTCACCTTTTATATCTTACACTTCACAGCATGACTATCACTAGCCTTCGGCAGCTGATGGTTCAAACCCGGACAGCGGTCTGGATGCCTCGGGGCCGGCGATACTCTTCGCGTCAGGCAACCTATCTGCATTTATCGCCTGCTGTCCGCAACGCGCTAGCGAATGGCGAACCTGTTGTTGCACTCGAGTCTACGATTATCAGCCACGGCATGCCCTACCCGCAGAACGTCGAGACAGCACGACAAGTAGAGCAGATCGTTAAAGAGAACGGGGCGACTCCCGCTACTATCGCCCTTATCGATGGCAAAATACACGTTGGTTTGGGCGACGCCGAGCTAGAACAGTTAGGAAAGAGCGGCAAATCAGCAACCAAAACATCTCGTCGCGATATGGCCGCAGTACTGAGCCAGCGCTTGCTGGGAGCCACAACAGTATCAGGAACCATGGTGGCCGCACACATGGTGGGCATCCAGGTATTTGCTACAGGCGGCATTGGTGGCGTCCATCGTGGTGCGGAGCTGACTATGGATATAAGCGCCGATCTCACCGAACTGGGCAGAACGCCTGTCGCTGTTGTTTGTGCTGGCGCCAAGTCTATTTTGGACTTGCCCAAGACGCTAGAGTTTTTGGAAACTCAGGGTGTACCCGTCGTGGCATATGGAGAAAGCAGACGGTTTCCAGCGTTTTTCAGTCCTGACAGCGGTCTGTTGGCTCCATGGGCTATGCAAACTCCCGAGCAAGTCGCACGGCTTATCAAAACTAATGCTGAGCTTGGGTTGATGACCGGTCAGGTTATTGCTGTGCCTATCCCAAATGAGTACGCGGAGAGCAGTGCTGAGATTGAGCGCGCTATTAATGTTGCGGTTCGTGAGGCAGAGGAGCAAGGTATTAAAGGCAAGGAGTGTACGCCATTCTTGCTTCAACGTATCGTTGAGCTGACTGGGGGTATGTCGCTCGTTGCTAATATTGCGTTGGTAAAGAACAATGCTCGAGTTGCGAGCCAGATATCCACGTCGTTGGCGAGTATGGTCAGTAGAAAACAATAACGTATTTCTAATACATACATGGGATATGCCATCTATCAGTCTAACTGCTGTCATTCACAGGAAAGCAATACTTTGGTGCTATTTGTAGGGCGCATCCTCTCAATGGCAACAGAAGAGGAGCAAGCACACGAGAGCCCGAGCTGAGCGTCCAGTGCTTGTAGTCGGAGGAGCTGCCATCGACGTAACATCGCGAATTGATGCCGCCCACGCCACAAAGAGTCTGTCGGCGACATCATACCCAGGCACCGTACTCACATCTATAGGCGGTGTTGGTCAGAACATAGCCCGAGCGGCGCACTATCTAGGCGCACCCACTTATCTTGTCTCCGCAATTGGCAACGACGCCCACGGCCACAGCATAAAACTAGATCTGGACAGAATAGGAATGAGTCCCGCTTATCTTCAGTTCCAAGCCGCCGGCGCACGCACTGCCGTGTACAACGCACTCCACAAGCCTAACGGTGACTTGTTGATTGCAGTGGCCGATATGGACATTAATGGGATGCTTTCAGAGCAGCAGATCTATAAAGCATTCGACGAGCTACAGCCCGGCGTAGTTGGTCTGGATGGCAACATATCTACGCAGGCGCTGTCAACTGCCATTATACTAGCAGCCAGCCAGCAAGCATGCGTTGTATTTGAGCCAACGTCGGTGCCAAAATGTGCTAGTGTACTTGGTGCATTGTCGCGTATTGACCGCTCTGGGACTACTTCTAGCGTTAACGGACTGGTACAAGTTATTACCCCAAATGCACTCGAGCTACAAGAAATGGCTAAAATCGCCTTGGAGCTAGCGCTAGTAGAGAGTGCTCCACCGGTTAGCCTTGTCAGCCAGATCGCTGGTGACCACTGCGAGCTATCCATTGATACGGTTAGAGCGGCATTGACTCTGTTTCCGTTGTTCCCGATCCAAATCATCAAGCTGGGCGAGAAGGGTGTTGCCGTGGTAAGCCCTGTGCTGCACGACAAAAGTCGGCCCATGTTCCGTCACATCGGCCCACTAAAGCCTGGAGTAATAGTCAACAGCAACGGCGCTGGCGATAGCCTAGTAGGAGCGATGCTGGCTTTGCTACATTCAAGGCAAGTTACGGAATCATCAGATGGACATGTTGACCTTTCGCCCGAGGAAATAGACGACATGGTCTTGCGAGCACAAAGAGCGTCCATCTTGTCCCTCGAGTCGCCACTGGCGATAAGTGACAGGCTTTCTCCCCGTGTTATACTAGACGACTAGTACACTCCCATGCTCACTTTGATGGACAGGAGTACTAGGGTTTTGGAATAGATACTTTTATTGGCTCTCACACGAGAGTACAGAACAGATACGCTACTGACTGGTTACATGGGCTTCAATATGCCCTCAAGCAAGTCCAAGGCCTTGCGATCTAAGATAAGGAACTGGTGGCGGAGAATCTCGTAGACCTCGGCGTCGCTGGGGTTCATAATCGATACTCCGGGGATATTGCGGCTAGCGATCTCCAAGTTTCTCAGCTCGCTGGGCACTGCTTCATCCATAAATGGCATGAGCATAACACTGGGGCTCCGCTCGGTCGACGCCAGAGGCGACCAGCCATTAACCAAGAGCATCCGAGACAGCTCTCCAGTCTTGTGCGAGTCAATCTCCATATTATCAACAATGACCAGCTGATCCTGGGCGTACTTGGCCGACAGCACCGAGCGCAGGGCCATGAGCCAGACCTTCCTCTGGATCTGCGTCTCATGGCTGCGAGGCACAGGTCCATGAGCCCTAGCACCGCCAACAAACTGAGGCGCACGGCGCGTACCATGACGAGCCATACCAAGACCCTTCTGCGGCTGCACCTTGCGCGTCGAGCCACGGACCTCACTGCGTGTACGCGAGTTGTGTGTACCCTGCCGCTTCATATTTCTCTCATACGTGACCACGCGGTGGACGAGGTCTGAGCGGATTGGCGCGGCGAACACGCTGCGCTGAACGTCTAGGATGTCTACGGGCTCGTTGGTCTCAAAGTCCATCATCCATGCTTGGATCGTCTCTGGGAATGGATTCACTGCGCGTACTGCTTGTGGCAATGGCCAGTTCAGAGTGCCGATCTCACCTGCGGACGGCGCAATTCGGCGCTTGGAGGTAATTGGCCGTAGCACGGAGGGCTCACTTGGTTTGGATTCGCTGGCCAAACCGCGAATCTGTTGCGGGCACCTTTGAATGGCTTGGGGCATGCCAAAGACCTGGCGAAAGGCCGGCAATAATCTCGCTGCCACTTGCTTTGTATGCTGCATTCTACCCGAAACGTCCGACGATAAAAACAAAAAAAGATAAATGATTGAGAATCCAAGTGAAAGAAAGCTGGCGCTATCAATATCGAACTTTTGTCTCTTGCAAAATTTAAATGCGGCTCGGCTCGTAATCGATCTTGCAGCCAAGAGCCGCTTGATGTGCGAGCCGCCAGATCGTGTATGAGGCGCGTGCGCAATATTGGTGTCTCGATTCCATGTCATGGTCAATGTGTTTATTTGTTGGAGCAAAAAAGTGGACAAGCGCCTAGAAAATAAGGAGAAAAGGTACTAAGCGGTACTAAAAAAAAAGCTATTGTCATTAGCCTGTGTCTTAGACGACATCTTTAGTAGTCGTTGTCGATTTCGAAGTGAGCGGATGGATCATAAATGTCCATGGTTGGGTAGCGCTCTCCTGAATTGTAACCAGACTCATCCTTGCCGCTCTCTTGTTCAATGTCGATGCTTTCCACAGAAACCCTGTCTTCTTCTTTTTCATCCATAGAACCGTAAGCGTTGTCCACATCGTTCGCCAAGTAAGCCAAAGGCTCTTGCTTGATTGGGTCTTCAACAGTTTCATGGCCACTCAGAGTCACTTGCAAAATACTACCATTGCTAACTAAATTGCACTCAAAGGTTTCTCCGGGAGCTAGAAGACACGAGCCCTTCCTTTTAATAAGCTCAATGCTTCCCATGTCTAGCTCTGGCTCAATCATGTACTGCTCATAAACCAACCCGGGCAAAGCTTCGACATGCTCGTTGCTATTAGCTGTTATATCAATTTCCATGAATAGGGCCCCGTCTTTTAGATTTATTCTCAATTTAAAAGTAATGTACTTTTCTTCAGCAGTTTCAACGCTGAAGTCAATGTCATCTTGAAGCATGGTAGACGAAGCAAACAAGCCTGTACTGGCAAGAAGAAAAAAGCGAGTAAACAACTAAAGAAAGATGCCGAGGCAAGAAAAAAAAAAAGTGGAATGCGAAAAAAATTCGATGAAGAGAAAGATGGGCAGGAGAAAAAGATGAAGGGCTTCTGTTCTTGTTGAAAGCTCTTCAAGAGGAAAGCATGCTTGGACAAGAGAGCCAAAGAACTTTCTTTTAGCTTTCCTGTTTCAATGGCTACAAAAAGGAAATCCCAGTGGGGTTTGAGCCAGCGTCTCTTTGAATAAAGTGGTTTCAAAGACGCTTTCAAAGAAGGTATTGGCATGCACTGGTTTGGGTGGTGCTGTGTTAAAGTAATAATGCAGCTGCTGTATCCAGTGGCATACCAAAAAAAAGCAAAACAAATGTATTATAAATCCCTACAACATGTAATGAACTATCAGCATGTTAGCTTAGCCGAAAATGTCTCGCAGCCCATGGGAATACCATTAAAGTCTAAGCGCTCTAGCCGTTCCGTGTACCTACTAAATGGCTCATCTCTAATTGCCTGACTGATTGCTTCTTGAACAGACTCTATCGACCGCGTACTCGATCTAAAGCGTGTAAGTCTCGGACAAACTACTGACAAGAGCATGACACATATTGCCAAATCATGCTTATTAAAGTCAACAGATACTTCAAAAGAGCGCAGGTGGTAGCTGAGTATATTCCATTCTCGAGTGACGTGGTCATATAGCTCATACTTGTCCATTTCCAAGAAACCCTCATCCAAATACAAACATGCAATCATCAGTTGACTCATTTGTGGTAGGTTTTTAATGAGGGAGCATGCCGAACTAAATGTCAATACCTTACTGTCAAGTGTCAAGTGCTGAATGCTTTGGATTTCTTGTCCATGAGACAAAATTTTCACAAGCAAATCTAAAGACGATGATGGGTAGATAGGCAGTGCTTTCAAATTGTGAGCAATACTAGATATATATGCCCAATGATCAGCATGCTGCATAGGGTCATTACCGCCACAAGCCTGGCCAATTTTAACATGGCATATGCTTGGATATCTGGGACCCTTAAAAACACTATACTTTCTAAGGATAGCGGCAAGATGTACATCTACCATAACACTAGCATATTTTAGCGTCTTGCTGGCACCTTTAAATATCACATCATCTTCAAACGCATAGTCACCTTCTAACTCCAAATGGGTCAAACTTGGCAACAAAACTGCTGCACACGTGCCATCGCTATCTCTGCGCAATCTGTTTGCCGTGCTAAGTTTTAGATGTCTTAGCCTAGTATATTCAACGGGTTTGCCATTGACGTCCATGAAAATGTTGCATATATCTGATTTCCAGTAGTTGCTTACTGAAAGTGCCTCCAAAGAGAAAGCACACGCATGAATTAGCTGAAATGTCTCATCAGGGTAGTCTCCAAAGAACAACTTCATTTTGGTAACTACAGAGCCCATCCTTACAAAATCACTTTTCCAGGCTCCATTCAAATTAAGAGCAGCATATACATCATGGTACTTGGTGTATAGATCCAACAGACATTGCTCAAACTTGCAATTGCTGTAACTAATGTCAATCGTCTCACGCGCACGTTTAGAAATAAGAACTCTTGTGACATTGGGAAACATTTTCTTGAGCTGCTGGTAAAATGTCGGCGTGTAGCTAAACGTTTCATCTCCAAGGTATGTGACGCATCTATAAAAGCCACTGAGTTTAATGGTCATAGTTCTAGCTGAGGAGTACACTAGCGAAGAGTATGGAGATTGTGCCAATGTATGCGCTGCATCTCCACTGAGTATATCCCGCAATGATACGCATATCATGACTGCCGTAATAGATTGGTACTCTTTCTCAACAGGGACATGGATATTTCCTAGTGGATGCGTGCTGTCTATTTCACTTGACTGGCAGTTCAGAGCAATTGTAAAGTGTCTAAAGTAGTGCTCAAGCGCAACCTCCTTCCACTCTGGGCCTAAAGAGTAAAACAAGTCAGTGCGAAGGGAAACTGAGCATAGTCGGGTCTTCAGCCCCTCGCTTAAAGGCATCGCGAACTGGCAGATTGTCTCCAAAATGTGCTTTGGAAGCAGCCGAAACAGCGAGACGGGTGTCATGTTGCAAAACCAAAGGTAGAACCAATTAAACGTGCTGAGAAAAGTAAAAGAGGTGAAGAGAAATTTCGCTTGCTGGAAAATGGTTGGTTTATTGCAAAAGCCAATACAGCATTCTTGCGTGTCAAAGGAAAAGAAAACACTTTGTACTTTGCTCAAAGTACAAAGTTCAAAAGCTCTAAGACCAAGCTGCATGCTGCCTTTTTCTTTTGTAGGTGGGCAAGGATAAAAATTGCATGTTATGCGAAGGAAAAAAGGCTATGTGCAAATTACCTTAATCAAGTCGTCCAAGCAGCAGGCAGCTTGCATGAAGAGAGCTCTAAGAATGCACGGCACTAGTAAATATCAGTATCACTAAATAATATATTGAATATATTAAAGCAATTGGAGATATATGTAAATATAATAGGTCATTAGAATGTGCACTAGCGGGCTATATAAACTTATTAGACACCACATTAGTGTCTGCTGTTTGAGGCCTTTGCACCAAGTGTGTTGCTTAACCAGTGCTAATAACTGGCGCTGGTGCTCTAGTGTGTTTATAAATGTAGTGTGTATCCCAATAGAAGGAAAGCTAGGTCCAAGCTCCATTCTATAGTGGCGGCGGTATTTCAAAGTCTTCGCCTGTAGGAGTGAGGTAAAGTACGTTTTTGCCTGTGTTACCATCACCAAATCGATATTGAAACAATACAGGAAAGCTATCAATAAATATGGCACTACTTTCTTTGTACTGACCAAGCCTGCCACACCCTTCATCTCTATTCACCAAATGCATTCTCACATCTCTATTCATGCGAATGGAGTTTTCCTCTAGTTGTCCCAGATACTGACGAAAGGCATAGTAACTCGAGAAGTGTTCCAAATTCACATTGTAGATATTTCCCGATTCATTGTTAATGACTCTTAAATGGTTAAGTGGAGCTGACATCGTAAAGCGCTAAGAGTAATGCTGGTGGTGGTGGCGAACGTTGTGCTTGCTAGTTGTTAGAGATAGGTGATGGGTAGCAAGTTGTTGGGAAAGTGCAGATGGCCGCATGCCTTTTATATGATTCCGCACCCCCTATTCCCTGCTGCACTTCTTCTGGGATGCCCAAGGGTAAAGTCCCTGTTTTCCATACCTTGTCTTGAGGCAGTAATGCTTCTGCATGCCTTTCTTTGTCTCAATGCTGGACAATGACTTGGGCTATTTTGGCTAACAGAACAGCCATTTGAAAGCCCTTTAAAGATCCTTTCAGGCATTGGCCATAAAGACGCTGACTGGAGAAAGTGAATCAATGGGAAGCACCACAAAAGAAAAAGTGCAGCAAACTGAGCAATGTATGCAGCAGCTAAGACCTTACAATAGGCAATTAGTGCTTGGTGGGCTTCAGAGGGATGCATTGTGCTCGACAGAGACTTTACGACCAACTGCTAACTGGAAAGCAAAGGATCCTTTGCCGCTCCCTGTTTCTTATGCATCAAGGCAACTGTCTGCTCTCTTGCTAGTTTGGGGAAAGAAGGGCTTTTGGACAAGGGTGCAAAATCTCGAGCGCAGCTCTAGCAAAATTCCAGCTTGTCTGTATTGAATTCTTATACTTTTATGTAGTACATAAGGAAGAGCTCTAGAATCGACAAGGATGTCAACTGAATTGCTCACAAACGTGTGAGTGTACCAGCGTGACATTGCTAATGGAGCTTAGATGCCTGAGCCACCAGTGTCCAGATGACCTAGTCATAAACAAGCACAACATATTTTTGCAAAGAAACCACTTGCTTCGTATTGACCACTAAAGTGTCTAGTGGCCATAAACTCTAGCTTGGCTACGTTGATGTATCTTCTATTAGTAACTACATATATGTGCTAAGACTAGTTTAGAATCTGGACAAATCCTATATTAAGTAAACTTGAAAGACCCTAATATTCTACCAGTATACTTGCTTGGCAGCAAATGTCTCACTGCCCTCGGGGATACCATCATAGGTAAGGCACTCGAGTTTATCTGCATAGCGACTAAATGGCTCTTCCTTGATTGCCTGGTTGATTTCCTCTTGAACAAGCTTTCTTGATCGCGAATTCGCCATAAACCGCGTAAGTCTTGGACATATAGCTGCCAAAAGCATACCACACGTCGCTAGCTTATCTATTTTAAACTCACCAACAACATCACAATACTTTAACCGATGGCTGAGCATTGGCCATTTACTGGTAACATCATCATATACTTGGGCTCGACTCATATCCCTGTAATCATAATCCAGTTCCAATCTGTTAACATATAGATGAGCCAGCTGAGGCATTTTCTCTACTAGAGAACACATTGACTTAAAACCTACTCGCTCATCTTCAAGCTTTAAATACTCGATGTTTTCCATTGCTGGGCCCTCCAAAAGCTTCTTCAAAGTATCGTGGTAACCAAATGTGCTGGGTATCGTTAGCCCCTTTAGACTGTGAGCTATGCTGAAAACATACGGCCAATACTCTTCAGGCCTGTCCCTGACGCCCATCCTATCATTAGTGAAGAAAATCTTAACGTGGCGCAAATTTGGATAGTCAAGTCCCAGGAACACATTATGCTTGGCTAGAATTGAAAACTGATAGGCGTTTAATCTAACTCCCACATATTTAAGAGTTTTGCTAGTGCTTCTGAATAGCACATCGTCGTCAAATGGAAACCCACCCTCAACGGTAAGGTGAGTCAAACTAGGTAGCAACACTTGGGGACACGTCACATAGCTCTCATTACCTGGGGGATACCCCTGATTGAGATTAAGTGTTGTTAATCTAGGGTACTCGACAGGTTTTCCCTTGGCATCCGTGAAGACGTTCAATACATCTAGTCCAGTGTAGACATGCATGTCGAGTACCTTCAAGGTCGCTGCACACTTGTGCACCAACTCAAACGTCTTCTTGGAATAGCAACCTTTCTGCATAGTTATTTCAGTGACTACAGAGTGTATGTCTTCAATGTTCCACATGAATTTCATACCTCCTTTCAAGTCAAATGTGGCGCATACTCCACCGAACCTGTCAAATAAATCCAACACAAATTGCTCAAATTCGCAATTGGTGGCGACAATATCAGCAGTACTGCGTGAGCCTTTCGAGAGTAGGACTCTTGTAACCTCCGAGAACATTACCAGGAGCTGCTGGTACAGGCTTGGGGTGCTAGCTACGCCACTGGCATCAAACGTCCAGGTCGACTTGTGAAATTCGTTAATGTCAAGCTTCAATGTCTTGACCGATGGAAACACCAAAGATGAATACTTTGACTGCGTCAGCATGTGTGCAGCCTTCCCACTGACTAGATCATCCAAAGCTACGTATATCTTGACTGACTTGATTGCTTGAAGCTCCTCTTCAACTGAAATGAAACCCTCGTCCAGCGGGTGAGTAGAGTTGACTTTACCAAATCCGCTGTTAAAAGCAAGAGTAAAATTCTTGAAATAGTGCTCCAGTGCTACCTCTCTCCACTCTGGGCCAAAGGAATTAAACAGGTCAGTGCGAAGCATAGCAATGCCTGGGCGAGGACCCTTGTTGTCCTCACTGATAGGTATGGCATGCTTGCAAATGCTCTCCAATATGTGCTTTGGCAGCTGACGAAACAGAGAAGTAGACGACATATTGCAAGAAAAAGCGTAAGTTGGTATAAGCTGCTAAAAAATATATATATGAGAAACGATAGTAAAGCCAAAAACAACTGTAGAGCGGAGTGGGCAGAAAAAAATGCTTGCTCTCTTGATGAATGTTTCCCCCCCCCCTCAATTCTCAAAAGCCAACCCTGCGTCATTTTAAGGGGTTTCAAAGGAAGAAGACACTGTACTCTGTCCAAAGCTCAAAGAGCAAAGGGCAAAGGGCAAAGAGCAAAGAGCATTCCACCTTTTTCCTTCTTAAAAAGAAATTGTAGGAGTACCAATACCCGACGTTCTAACGGCTAGAATACTGCCTAATGGCAAACATGTCGTTAGAAATATATTATGTAATATGCGATGATAAACAAAGTTGATAAATTTCACAGAGCTATAACTTGAATCCAACTAGTCTACTTACCACACAGGGCACAGGGATGTTGTTCCTCGTCACTGTTGCAATCTGGTTCACTCGCAAGGTCTTTGGAGTCTTCAGCACACTTGGCTTGCTTACAATAGGTTCCAGTGACACGTAAAATATCGCCATCACTGACTCCATTTTCTTCAAATGAGCGTCCATAATAAAGAGGGCTTGAACAGTCACCACTTAAAACCTTCGAAATTGTGTCCATATCAAACAGCAACTCAGCTCCATGCTGGGTACTAACCAACTCGTCTATATCGCGGACCAAAGCATTGCTGACAACCTCCATATCATATTCCTTCATTGGTTCTCCGTCTTCGAAGTGGACTTGCAACTTGAACATAAGTTTCTTGCCAGGGGCTTTCTTTGGCCTGTTCATTGGTGCTTGAGACGTGGTGCTTTGCGAATATGTCATGATAATAGTTGGCCAAAAAGAAAAGAGAAATGATAATGTGAATAAAAAAAAATAGTGTAGTGAAGGAAGCAGAGAGGGGAGCGAGAACAAAAAGTGCTCGTTTTTATCCAGCACTTTTTTCCACGAATATAATTGACTGCGGTTGTAGACAGCAATACTCCATTTTTCTTTTACTTCAAAAGGGCTTTTAAAGACCTTTCCAATTGCAGTCACACAACCACGCAAGCTGAGTAAAAAAATATATATTCAACCACAGGTTCTCTATTAATAAAAAAACCCCCATTGAACAAGTTGCGGCTACGACTCTTCAACGACATGGCCTTGGTCAACATCCATCGCATGGTCATCTTCAACTGTAGACTGCATATCTGCCGTAGGAGGTACAGCTGGCGGCAGGGCATCGGCATCAAACTCAACAACCACAGGAAGTATAAAGCCCTCGTCTTCAGAGTCCGAATCCGAGTCACTGAAAAGCGGGTCATCCTCAGTAACATCAATAAACACATCCTTATCGTCCTCTCCAGAGCTATCCGATGCGCGTCGTTCCCTCCGAGCGCGATACTCTGCACAATCAACCACCATTCCCGCACTAGTAGTTACTCGGCGGTCAAACTCATCTTCAGGCTCGACATAGTCAATATTTTCCTCCAACTCTCGAAAACCAGGCGCAAAGGCATTCCAATTCTGCTGAGGCACACGAGTCCACAAATATATGATCCCAAATGTCGATATAGACGCGTATATAGGCCGCAATGGATGTACAGCACAGTCTTCGAGCAATTCGTTAGGACCTGTAAGCATTTTAACCAAGCTACTCGTCGCCTTATCCCAGACATACATATTATGCTCGGCTTTGTGGTCAACAGCAGCCACTATATAGTCGCCAGATGAACTGAACACTGCTTGTAGCCAGCTCACGCGGTTGACGCTGTCGGTGATTTTGCTGACAACTTTTATAGACGGCTCGACATCGACCAGCGGCCGCGTTAGAGTATGTGCAGAGTCTGGTAGAACTACTTCGCACACACGAAGAATCCGATCAGATGAGTTGGCGACAATATCCGTGCCACGCGGATTGCGCGAAATAGTGTTTACCGTGCTAGAGGACAGCTTAATTGAACATACCACGGATTGAGAGGCGACATGCACAGCGTGGATAGCGCCTTTTGATGTGCCAAAAAATACATGGTTGCCCTTTTTGCCAAAACAACAGCACGTTCCAGCCGCCGCCTTGCTTTTGAGGTCGACATTGTCCACCGCAATCCTAATAGGATCGATTCGTGGAGGACCAACCTCGCCGTGAATAGTGATCAGGCACGGTGTCTCGCGTGCCGGGCATACGATAAACTGGGCGCTGTTGCGCGGGTGAATACGCGCTGACACAATCGCCGAATCAAATTCAACCTGTGCTCGTCGTTCGCCGGTCTTTAGGTCCCACATAATGCAAATGCCGGCTTCGTCAAACGTCAGTATGTAGCGGCCGCTTCGCGACCAACTGATCCCTGTAAGTGCCGTCTCGCCGTGCTCAAGCCTTCGCATGACGTTTAACGTGTCCATGTCCCAGATATAACACTGTCCGTCTGACCTTGCTGTGGCGAGTAATGACCCGTGATGTGAGAACGCGCATTTCACTGCATACTCGTCGTCCAAACAAGCCTCAATGGCCTCTGGGTACTCTGGCGCAAACGGATCAAGCAACTTCCTGTTCATCCTCTTACAAGCAGAAAAAAATAATGAGAACGCTGCGAAATATTAAAGTACAAATTAACGAGAAAGAGAAAAGTGAAATTTGGAAAGAGTTTGCAAGAAAAAATGAACTCCCCTCCAAACAGGACAATAAAAAATAATCACTTTGTGAGATCAGTGATGTGAGTGTTTTCTTTTGGGCTGTTTAGTTTTTTTGACTTTACTTATTTCTTTAATCCCTAAAATATAATAATTTTGAAATGGAAGAGGAAAGCCAGGCATCTGAGCGCACAGCCACCGACCTAGTACGCTACGCGCTAGCATGCCATGCCTCAGGCAAGCCGATTAGGCGCGAAAACCTAAAGACACACGTACTTGGCAACACGCCCACACGCAACACACGTCCGCTCCTAGACCGAGCCAACACACTACTCACTCAGAACTTTGGTCTGAAAATGGTCGCCCTCCCCTCTCACGAAAAGATCCTCACCAACAAGGCTCCAGCAACAACAGCAGCCACCAAATGGGTGCTCCAAAGCACATTACCCGACGCCGCCCGCCAGCGCCTCGAACTAGCTCAAACAGAGGACCAGCAAGCCATCCTGGGCTTTGCCACCACGGTGCTCAGCCTAGTGTTTGTGAGTAATATGAGCGTCCCCGTAGACCAATTAGTCCTGTATGTGCGTAAATTGGGCCCGCCCCAGTGCATTGCCACTGCCGCTGACACTAGAGACACCGCGGAGTATGCGTCCGATGCTCAGATGGAGTCCGCAGCAAGAGAGGCTATAGGATACTTGTTGCGCCAGGGGTATCTAGACAAAGTTAAGCTGGGCGCCAGCGGAGGCGGTGAACACGGCGCCGAGACTCAGGCCACGCAGGCCACTCAGCTGCCCACCGACGGCGGCGACCGCCATGACGAAGGTATGATGTATACGTGGGGTCCTAAAGCAAGGACCGAATTCCAGCCCCTCGATATGGCTCGCTTTATAGCAGCAGCTACTGGCCAGGAGTGCAGCGAGGAGTTCATCAAGACCATCGGCCGCGCATATGGCAGCAACATCACTGCCAGCCAATAGTCTCCAATTTGTGTACATTTTGATCCAAATAATAAAAAAAGGTATTTCTCTTATTCTTTCTCTGATCCCGTTGTCTCTGGAGACCGCGTTTCGACTGATGACTCGCTGCCAGTCTTGCTTGGGCCAGTAGCAGGAAGCGGGCTACCGGCAGGAGCAGGCGAGGTAACTGCTACCTGGTAGGGCTTAACAAGGTCGATGTTGTTTACAACGACCTCGAGCTCCCAGTCGACAGGCAGCGATGGATCGAGGGCGCGCAATCGGCGCAACAGGTACTGCGAGTTAAGCATGAGCTGACGCTTGCCCTCGCCACTCGTGATACGCATTTTAGCGTAATGGCCAGACAATTTCTCCTCATACATAGTGAATATCTGAGCAAACACCGAGCGCAGCGAAGATGGCGGCAAATACCGCTTCAGCACCTTGTGCAGCTTACGCACCTCCTTCACCAGCCCGTCCATAGCAGCCACGGGCGGCTGCGCTGCCTGGTCCAAGTCATCCCACTTGGTCGCAGCCAGCATCCTTGCGTGGTAGTCTGCGCGATCCGTCATAATAGTCACCAGCTTCCTATGCAACTCGCTCTGGTGGTTAGTAAAGTCCGTAGCCGCACGGTCCAGCTGCGCCAGCAGTACCTCCTGGCTAGCCGACATGACATGGCGCAAGCACTCTTTCACATGCGGGATCAGCTCAATACACAGGGAGAGCGACTCCGACGCCAGCGCCAAATGCTTAGCCGAGATGTTCTTGAGCCCCGCCGACCGCATAGCGCCTGCACCCAGCACGACCTGGCAAGTGCGCGAATTGAACGACTTGAGTACCTCCACCAGCCGCTGCAGGACATCGGTCGCCAGCATAGGTATGTTCACGGCGCACTGCAAGTACTCGACAACGCTTTTAACCAGTACCAGGCTGCACCCTACGACGTGGAACGCCTCGTCGCCGATGTGCATCAGACCAATGCCCGCAGTGTCGACCGACCGGATAGAAGCTGCATCAGAGTCTTGTCTCGACAGCATCGCCACGGGATGCCCAGCCGCCGGATCCAGACTGCGCGCCGACAAGGGCGACTCGGGCGACAAAACCATAGACGTCCTAGACGCGCCCATCGACGCATTCCGAGTCAGAAGGCTCTCGGCCTGCTGGAAGCCGAGCGCCAGCGGACTACTAGCAAACGAAGCGCCAACACTAGACAGGGCCGCCGTCGGCTGGCCAGCATCTCCGGTAAGCAGCAGTGGACTCCGAGACTCCTCGTCCACCGAAGCGCCGTTCCTTGACGCAAATGCAGCGTCAACAACCTGGTTGACCAAGTTTTGAAAGTCAATAGGCACCTCGGCCTGTGCCCACTGCTCGTTCTCAATAAGGATCTGGATCTGCCTAGACTTTTCCGTGTGAAAGTTGCCCAAAAACGCCTTGGCCTGCGCAGTAAGCGTGCCTCGCAGCCCAAAGCACATTTTGCCGCCAAGGCTCTCGTACTGGGTAATGAACTGGTGTATGAGCATGTACAGCGAGTGGAAGCCCGCCAGACTCAGGCGCGCGTTTTGCTCCGACCGGTGGTTCAGCAGTTTGGCGCATCGCACATGAGCAACATCCATAAACGAGTCGAACGTGTCATTGAGCGAGCGCAGAACCTCCGCCTTGGCCGAGTCGTACCGCTTGCTCAGCGGCAGCGGCGACTGCTCCGCTCGAGACGCGTCTCGCTTAGACAACACGGACGAGTTGAGCAAGGATGCGGGCTCAACAACCATGGGCCGATTTTCGTCAAGTACCTCAAGTATAGCTCTGCGAACCATGCCGACATGACTAATAATCAGCAACAGCAGCTCCTGCTGCTGCCTCAACATGGTTCGGAACTGATCCAACGTCTGGCCGCGCACAGCCGTGCCCAGAATGCGCTGCTGCGTAGCGTCATTAAACATCGCATGCCCACGGCTACGAGGAAAGCCGCTCGGATACAAGCTCTCTATCAACCCAGCGGTCTCTGACATCAGACTATCCCGGTACGCCTTGAGCGCATTGCCAATGCCTCCAGTCCTGACCAAGCCGCAAATAAACGGCGTGAGCTGCATAGCCAAATTGACCTGATAAATGTCGACCTGCGAGCGTCCAAGTAAGCCGTCAGAAGAGCTCGACAGTCCGTCGTCGACAAACTCGCGCATATCGCGCAAGACTATGGCAGCCAGCTCTTGCTCGGCAAACGAGGAGACAGAGTGCAAAGACTTTAGCAAGCGCGCGTTGAGCAGCTTGAAGGCCCGCGTCTTGGCGATCTCCCTGCGACTATTCTTGGCAGGCATCGGACCCGGCAGCTCAATCATGTCCTGCGCCTCAGTGATCAAGTTCAATGCGCCAATGCAGTCCCCAGATCCAATGAGCTCTTCGACAGTAGGCTGGACGTGCCTAAGGTTGCTCAGCAACTCCACATCGCCCAGCACAGCGGCCATATTATCTCGTCGCCGACGCATACGTACAAGCTCCAAGCCAGGGGCACACTGAGCATAGGCAATTTTCTTCAGGTCATTGCGCAAGACGTGGATCTTGCCAATACACCGGTCAGTCTCGGCATGCAGCTCCTCTAGCGTCGACAGTGCGGCGAAAAAGGACGGCGAGCGGCGTGAGATCTCGCGAGTCAAATATGCCTCAACTGTGTCCATATACGTAGACAAGGACTCTTGCATTATCGCGCTGGCGTTGCCCGATTTTTCAGGCGCAAAGAGCTCCGCCGTCGCTGCTTGTGGACCCAACACCACCTGTGTGGCAATGTCGAATATTGCGGGATCGCGGAGATCGAACCCGTCTTCAAAGAATATAGTCGGGATATCCTCGATTCCCGGAAGACTAGCAGCCTTTGCACCACCAGTATCTCCGCCGCCGCCGCCGTACTCGCTAACTGACTCTAGTCCGAACTCGCTCCGTGTGCCATCAAGCGCTTTGAGCCGTTCGGCCATAGTCGTCGAGTCCATCGAGTAAGTGTGGCTAGCCAGCTCCAGTACCTTTTCCGCATCATCCACTGCGGCCTCATAGCGGTCCAACTCATCAGCAGCAATTTGGTACCCTGACCGCGAGTTCGTCTCATACTGCTCGAACAAAGCTGTTGTCGCTTCCAGATAGCTGTCAAAGTCGCTGGCTTTGGCCTTTGGGTAGTGTGTGCGTGGAACTGCTGGCAATTCGTTGCGGTGAATGCGGGTCGGCGCTTTATTCGGGTGGTTGGTGAGAACTGCAATGGCATTCTGACCGTATTGCATTTCAGTGCCAGGCTTTACAGTCTCTGGGGAGACTAACTTGTCACTGGTGCTGCTGCTGGTCCTTGGTGGTGGTGGCGGTACAGGTTGCCGAGTGGGTAGGGGCTGGGCACGCCGCTGAAAGTACGAAGACCCGCCGGCACCTTTGCCATCTGAGCCCTGCCGTATAATTCCGATTCCCGGCTGTCGACTCATCCCCCTTAAAAAGTGCAAAAATTAAGAAGTAAATTAGAATGCAAAATGCCGATACACCGAAAGAAAGAAATAAAAAAAAAGAAGAGGGAGGAGGATGACGCACCTTCTCAGCTCCATCCATTTTACACACTCCCAAACCAGCCAATGATAAAGTCCTTGTATCAACGCCCTATATCGCCACGAGCAATGGTCCTTGACGCTTGGATTATTGTGGCTAGTCCTAAAACCAAGTAATAATATTGAAACCAAGGTCTATGTTCCACTTGAGTATCTTGTACGATTTCAATAGCCCTCTTCGTGTCGCCCTAACATCAATCAGATAACTTGAGCCCTTTTATATTTTAAACAAATACTCTTATAGACTAATTGCCGTCGTCGCTATCGTCGCTATCGTCACTATCGTCACTATCGTCACTATCGTCACTATCGTCGTTGCCACCTCCACTGCTAGCCAAGGGACGTTTTCTGGAATACGGGCATTCACGAAACGTGGCGTATTTATACCAATATTCACTAAGAATCAAGCGCTCAAGTCGCTGCTGGTGTTGCTTGAAAGGAGATGACGAGATCACTTCCTTCGCAAGCTTAAGATATTCCTCTCGATGGCTACTAGTTATATCAATAAAATGAAAGCGGGGACAAATCAACGCCAGCTGCAATACACACTCCACTGTATCTAGTGTAGTACGGCCATACTGTACAAGGTGCCAATGTCGGAAATGCTTGCCTATCGGACCATGAGTATCAAGCATGTACTTGGCGAATCCTGCCTTTGTAACGCCGTCTGGCATAAGATCCAAGCTTGGGTAGCGGGTTTTTAGGACCGAGAGTAGAGGAAGCGATTTGATCAAGGTAACAACGTCCGAGAGCGTGAGCTCTGTCCATGCCAGATTGAGAACCTGGATGGAGGGGTAGCTGCCAAACAAAGCTAGTGTGCGCGGATGGAATCGGTGAGAAAATAAACTACTGATTTTTCTCTTAGACGCATGGGCCCAATGCTTAGCACAAACTGCGTGTAGTCGGCAGTAGTAGCAAAGCGATTTGAATCAAAGACTCCGTTGCCCC
>JANBQS010000344.1:0-20488 GCA_027577415.1 Coemansia sp. RSA 922
TTAGTTTACAGCCTGCCCAACACACGTCTGAAATGGACTGGCTGAGCGCCGCGCTATGGAATCTGTGCATGTCACTGCTGCCTCAGCGCAATGCGCGCGCCCTGCTGGTGCCGCTGCTGTGTCTTGCCATGCTGGTGCCGCTGAGCCAAGCATCCGGAGCACGTCGCCAGCCCCTGGCTGTGGCCGAGGGTCTGGGTACATTATCCTCGAGTGTAGACGGCTCGCTTTCCACTGGCTTTGTTGCCACGCCGACTCCAAGCGACGACCTCTCGCATGGCCACATGGTAGGCAGCATAATGACCCTAGCCCAGCAAGCACATGCAGGGCGCCCAACAACGGAGCCACGGCAGGTATTGTCCACCGGGTACGTCCCAGAGCCAGCTGTTTCACCAAGCTTGGCATATACTGCCGAACCGCTGCAAGATGGCAACGCTGAGCAGGGCCGGCGGCGACCGGCTGAGCGATCTGAATCGCAGAGCAAGCGAAACCTGCTACTCTTGGGTCGAGACAATGCGGGTATTGTGCCGCGCAAGTTCACCATCCCGGAGCCCTCTGTAGTAGCTGATGCCGAGGAGAAGCACATTGCAATGCTGCCCGCAAAGCCACACGCCGCGGCAGCCGAGGAGCACCGACTATCTAGGCGAAACATGCTGGCTCGATCAGGGATTACGCTGGTCGACACAATGGTTGTCGCCACTGTCGACGGCCGTATGTATGGCGTTAGCCGCTTCGACGGCTCTATTATCTGGAGGCGCGACGGCTTACTAGAGTCCGCAGCCACATTTCGCGCAAACCCGACCTGCCCGCGAGGAATGGTGTGGACCAGGAGCCGAGCAGACAACTACTTGGATGCTTCTGGAGCGAGCGGCGAAGTGTGTGCACCTCTGCATGGCGGAGTAGGTCGACTTAATTCCTCAAATGCTGCAGCTGGCAATGGGGCGAGTAATGGCGAGTGCCCCAGAGAGCCACTTGACAGCACCGCTGGCGATGCGCTTGGCGAGCTTGAAGCCGATAGCGATGGTGACGACGAAGAGGAGTGGCTGCTTGAGCAAGGCATTGACTGGCGCTCGGACCCTCAGCTGCTTGAGCGTCAGCGCCGGCGACGCCGCGAGTGGCTGGACAGGCAGAAAAGCAAGGCGCATAGGAATGCATTTTCTCGCGCTGGCGGCGACACATGTAGGCCGCAGGGGATGAGCCCTGACTCGGAGTCGGTCGACCCACCCGAAGCTCTCTATATTGCCGAGCCAGGCGGAGGCGGAGCACTCTACATGTACAATGCTGAGTTGGGGCTAAAGAAATTGCCGCTCACTATCCAGAATTTGGTCGATCAGTCCCCAGTCCGGGTAAGCGACGTTTTATACACTGGAACCAAGGAAGCTAGCTTTGCGGCCATCGAATTGGCCACGGGCCGCCTCCTCAGTATCTATGGCGACGAGAGATCAGAGAGGGGCGGCGATGGCGGCGAAGATAGCAGCAGCAGCAGCTTTACTAGTCCTCGGTTTGGAGCCAGGCGAACCTCAATCAAGCTGCTGCTGTCTGAGAAGCTCAATAGAGTTAGCATCTATCCAGCTAGACCTGGTGCCAATCGCTTCCGCCAGCTGCCGCAATGGGAGCTCTACCACCGGTCCGTTCAGGCGCCAACGCTCGATACAGAGATTGACGCGCTGCTATCCGAGCTTAGCGACGCAATCGAGGCATTGGGGGCTACCGATGGAGGCGACAGCGATGGTGATGTCGTTGTAAACTCTAGCCCGCATGGACCGACAAAGTTCGTGATGACTCAGGACGGCGGCTTTGTCATGGTAGAGGCTACAACGGGGATTCCGCTGTGGGCCCAGGAGTTTGACTCGCCAGTTGTCAGCGTGTTTGACGTGTTTGGCATTGCTACCGCCGATGCCGATGGTAGTGACGCTGCTGCTAGCGGCGGCACCAACTACGTAGCGCGCAGACGCGACCTGAGTCCGGCTGCCCAGCAGAGCCGGTTCTTGCGATGGAGGCAACTGCACGAAGTTGACGACGAGGTTGTTTCTGGGGGTAGCCGCCTCGGCTTTGGCAAGGCGCACTCGCAGGACAGTCAGTGGCGCACCGGCTCGGCGGGTGGCAACGTCCTGGCGGGTGCATTCTGGGAGCGCACAAGCAAAACTACTGCGCAGCCGCAGATCGCGTATATCGGCAAATTGAAGGACACGCTGTACACACTGACCAGTGACGAGTTCCCGCTTATCGACCACCCGTCGCTGCTCTCTTCGCTGCTACTGGCCCTAGCGCAGGCGAAGCGCGACCAGTTGCGATATGCAGAATTGCAGCACCCCGAGTGGTGGGATCGGTGGAGCTTTTTGACGCACGATGCCGCCGTGCTTCGAGTTTTGCAAGAGGCGCGCGCCTGGTGGCTCAGGCCGCCAGCTGCAGAGGGCGAACTCGCGCTGGATAACCGATTTGAGCGGATAATGGATATGGTAGCACAGCACCATGCTGTTGCTAGCAAAGCTTCCGACGCGGATGCTGCGGCTAGCGGGCGGCAGATATGTGACGCCGAGGGATACTGCTACTTTGATGGCCTTGTTGGCATGCACCCTTTTGAACCATTACTAATCGATGTTCCCGAAGTTGAAGGCGTGCCCCTGCATCGGCCAGGGCTACCAGGTAGCGAGGTCGTAAGAGAGGGTTACGAGGATGTGAGTGGCGAGGCTGTAGATCTACCGCGCGGCGACAATGGCCAGCGCCTGGCGGATGAGGCCTCGGCAGCAGCACTGCTGAAGGAGGACACTGAGGACTGGCCTTGGTGGAGGTACGTCGGCCATTACATGACGCGAGTGGCGGCATTTATCGGATATATGGTCACCATTACAGTGCTGGTCGCCTTTGCTGGTGCCGTCTACTTGCTACGACCTCGCAACAAGCGGCGGCCGCGTATGTGGATCGATGCCGAGGGAGATGGCACGACTAGGACTGGCCGCCGTGCGCGTCTACGCATCTCTTGGGCGCTGATGCACCGCATGTGGGATACTCTCAAGGAGGAGTGGCGCTTTTCGGTTGAGGAGGCCTGGCGCAATCCCAACGCAGCGGCAATGCTTCGTCGTACGGGCGTAACAAACCGGTCTCCTGATCTGGATGCCGATGCCGCTCTAGCGCAACAGGAGCTGTCACGACACTCTAATGCCAGTGCCGGTAGTAGCCAAGACGGTACAGCCCAGGCTTTTCGCCGTGGATCTGCGTCAGCGTCGGCATCTGGGTCACCCCTGAACATGGGGGTGCTTGGACGCGAAGATAGCGACCCGTCGACTATTGACCGGTTGCCATCGGGGATGACGACGCCGCGCCGCAATTCCACTGGCGGGCTGCCTATGACTCCGCTGAAGCGCGGATCGGTTGAGAACGACAGCATCGAGCGCATGCTGGCGACCTCACCGCGCGCAGCTCAGTCTCGGCCAACTCGGCTAGATACTATCACAATGACCGACCAAGTGCTTGGCTATGGCAGCCATGGTACGGTGGTTTACCGTGGTGAGTTCCAGGGCCGAGCGGTGGCTGTGAAGCGACTGCTAGTGGAATTCTACGACGTTGCCGAGCACGAAGTGAAGGTGTTGCAGGACAGCGACTCGCATCCAAACGTGATTCGGTACTATTGCACCGAGCGAGAGGGTCACTTTTTGTATATTGCTCTCGAGCTATGTACTGGGTCATTGGCCGATGCTATCATGCGAGCGCCTGTGGCAGTGGCAGCCAGCCAGCTGCTGGCCACTATCACAAAGCGCAAGGCTATGTACCAGCTGGCGTGCGGGCTGCACCATTTACACGCGCTGAAGCTGGTCCATCGCGACATTAAGCCGCAAAATATCCTCATAGCTCCACCACCTCACCGCCGTCGTCGCCGTGTAGCGCGCAACGATCTAGATGATCCTGACGACTCTGTTATAATGACCAATGGTGCCCCACGCGTGCTTATTAGCGATTTTGGCCTATCACGTATCCTGGACGACGACGAGAGCTCGTTTGCCAACACCTACACCATGCATGGCATGGGCCACGGCGCAGCCCATATGCCAGGCGCCATGCCGGTTGGAATGATCGGCGGCATTGGCGGAGGCACAGTTGGCTGGCGCGCACCCGAGTGCTTTGACTCTCCCGAGGCGCGGCGGATGCTGAGCTCGCCCTCAGCGCAGCTACAGTCGGCCGACGCCCTTGGTGAGTCTCCCTCATGGCCCTCTCTACGCGGCCAAGCGAATGGCCTCGCTGACGAGCCCAGTCCCTATGTTAGCCGAGGGACTAGATCTCGCTTGCGCCAACTAACCATGACTGCATCAGCGACGGCGCCGCTTGACACGACCGACGGTGCACAGCAGCAGCAGCCGGGATCTGAGGGCGACGAGCCGGAGGATAGCGCTGGAACCAACCCGACCAACCCGACAGAACTGGCGACATCGACATCCTTTGCTAGAAATGCGGGCACGCACCGGCGAATGACACGCGCTGTGGATATCTTCTCCATGGGGTGCGTATTCCACTACGTGCTGATGGACGGCGAGCATCCGTTTGGCGACCGGCTGAGTCGCGAGCAGCGCATCCTTGCTGGCACTCCCGATCTGCGCCCACTGGAGGGAAGCGACAACCCGTCTGCCATAGAGGCGGTTGATCTAATTGCTCACATGGTCGCTCGGAATGAGCGAGACCGGCCCAGTGCTGCCAGCGTTCTGGTCCACCCGTACTTCTGGGACGCCACGCAGCGACTGAGCTTTATGCAAGATGTCTCCGACTGTCTGGAGGCTGAAGCCCGACTGATCAAGGTGGCGAGTGAGGGCCTTCCCGAGCCTCCCAAAAAGCCCAGACCGACTCCAAAGAAAAAGGGCGGAGCGCCGTCTGGACCACCACCACCAGCAACTACATCTACTGACTCTTCTGGTGACAAGCTTGGTTCACACGCGTTCTCGAATGAGTCGATAGAGAACATCATCGCTCAGCTTCCCTCTGAGCAGGCCAAAGCTGTACGACGCGCGATCACTTTGCTAGACGCATTTGAGGTTGGCGGCGAGCTTGTCATGGATGGCCCACCACCACCCACAGATGGATTCCAAGTCGTTGGCATGCCGCCGTCTAACCACTCTTCAGCTGTCGAGGCAATGTCCGAGGCTGTTGGCTCTGGTAAAGGCAGGTCGACACGACCGCGTAAGGTTATGTGGGATCGGCGGTTGGACTCGCACTTGCGACGCGATCTGGGCAAGTTCCGAAAGTACGATGGCACACGACTGAGGGATCTGTTGCGCGTCATCCGCAACAAGAAAAACCACTACCAGGACATGGCAGAACCGCTGCGAGAGGCGCTGGGCGATATCCCTGACGGCTACTTGAACTACTTTGAGTCGCGCTTCCCCTACTTGCTGCTGCATTGCTATTACTTTGTGCTAGAGGACGATAGCTTGCGCACAGCTACCGTGTTTAGATCCTACTTCCGCCCGCCGACAGTGTAGATTATATGTTTTTTGTTGGTATATTTCTTAGCAAATTGATATTTACTTTGCCAAGTACCTGACCAAATCGGGGGGACCATGGCTCAGGAACCACTGAAGTATGAATGAGCCGACTTGGTCGTAAAATCTACTCCGCCAAGCCCTCGATTTATGCTCTTTTTTTCCTCTCACTGCTGTTTTTCCTTTCTTTAAATTTTTCGTCATCATCTCTCATTCTTAAAAACCTATTTCTACTACAATGAATTACGGGCGGCCAGCACCAGATTACAACATTGTGGTTGACGTTGACGACGATGAGCCGACCTTGGAGTTTCAGGACTTTGCCTCGACCAATGCACAGCGAGGTCGCATGAATTCCAGTGGAATGGCCACTGGGCCAGCAGCAGCAACAACAGCAGCACCGCCATACCAACCGCCGGGCCAGGGCGAGGCACCGAGTGGAGGGTACTCGGTATGGCGCACAGAGTACTGGGCGCAGTATTTCAACGTAGATTCGAGCGATGTCGTGCAGCGGTCGTTCTTGGCTGTAGTGCCCAAGGACAGCTTCCTGGACGTATACAACACCAACCCAGATCTGTGGGGCACGTTCTGGATCCCGACATCGGTTATATTCGCCATGTTTGTCACAGCATCGCTCTCGCAGAGCATCGCGGTGGCCTTGGCTGGGCAGAAGCGCGAGTACGATTTTTCCATGCTGTCGTTTGCTGTATTCACAATCTACTCATACGTGCTGGCGATCGGTACATTTGTGTATCTGGCGACAAAGTACTTTGGCAGTCAGCCTGGTCTGATGGAGTGCTTTAGCGTATACGGCTATGCGATGGCTGTGTGGATCCCGATCTCTGTACTTTGTGTCTTGCCGTTTGACTGGTTCCGCTGGGTCATGGTTGCGGTCGGCTTTGCGTCGTCGGGCTTTTTCATTATGCGCTCGGTCAACCAAATTGTCAGCCGCTCTAACGGCAAGCTCCACAAGGGCATCATCCCCTTGCTGCTGGTCGCTCATGCGCTGCTCGTTGTCGTCTTCAAGTTTAGATTCTTCAGCTACTCTGTCTCTAGCGTTCCAGCACCGACTCCAGCGCCGGGTAAATGAAACCTCAGTTGGTTTAGCAGCTCTTTTTCATATGTATCTCTGCATAAAAATTTCTATACCCTACACAACTATGTATTCCATTTCAGCACATACAATTGCCTGATAGAGTTTTCTTTTTAAAAGGGAGGGGGTCAAAAAGAAAAACACACAATTTACTTCTTGGCCTGAGCCTTGAGGACCTTCTTGACGATCTTCTGCTCCTCAATGAGGAAGGCACGGACAATGCGCGAGCGCACGCAAGTGCTGCAGCGAGAGCCACCGTAGGCGCGGGAGATCGACTTCTGGCTCTTGTTCAGGCGAGCGTACTCCTTGGGACGGAGGGCGGGGATACCAGCAAGCGAGCTACCGCAGTCACCGCAACGAGGTCCCTTGGCGGGCTTCTTGACGTGGAGAAGACGGAGGTTGCCACCGGGGGTCTTGCTCATGCGGACCCGGTTGGACTTGGTGTTGTAAGACAGGCGGCGCCTGTAAGTGACACGCTGGACCATTTTGAATAGATGTATAAGCTACTATTTGTCGAATCCGCCAAATTAACCAATACGTCCATAATACAAATTCCATAGTAAAAGCCGCCATGTGTAAATGCGAGTACGTTTTTTTCACCAGGGAAATGTCGATGTAAATTGCGGTCAGAATTCGAAATTTCAATAACGCGATCGTATCCATCCGTTTTTGTCGATACGTATACAAGGAGAGTTGTTATAAAAACACAGTATAGAAAATGCAGAGTAATTAGTTAGTAACGGCCCTCAATGGTTAAAGTAGTCATTTCGCGAATCCATCGGCGAATCCATTCACGCATCCATCGGCGTATCCATTATATGACAAAAATAAAAAAACGTACCCTCGGCAATTATAAATCGTGACGAATGGAAACGAGAGGTCGATTACAAGGTTCCGAGCGCCAAGTTCGCCTGTCTTGCACTGTGCGCGAGTCTCTCAAATGAAGAGACCATCGGTTCGAGCCGCCGGCTCACTTTATCGAGCCGATTGCTATTCTCCAATATTGTGAAAGGCAAGATAAGAATTGTATATTGTAACTTTTAAGGAGTGGCAAGGCAGACACGATTCATATGCTGGCTTCACTTCCTGGTGCGACCACGACGGAAGTAGTACTCAAAGGCCAGCGAGTGGAACTCTGGCGGGTAAGGCGACGGCACTTCAGTGGAGTTGGGCCGAGTCACAGGCTCGCGAAGGAACACAGCCGAGCAAGTGTTGTAGTTCACCTCGAGGTACTCTGGAATAAACATCCAGGGCTGCTGGAAGGGAAGAGCCGAGAAGCGCAGCTCCTTCGACTCCTTGCTTGGCCTCAGAGTGACGACAGCCTCGGGATCAACAGTCACGATATCGCCGTCCTTCACAGTGTGGCTAGGGAACGGATGCTTCTGGCCGTTGAGCTTTACCTTGCCGTGCACAATCATTTGGCGAGCCATCCAGATCGACGAGGCAAAATGGCTACGGAACACGATAAAGTCCATACGCCGCTCCATACAGGCGTACATCAGCGATGCTGTGTTTGGGTGCTTGGCTTTGTCGTCTAGCTTCATGTTCAATGTGGGTAGCTGGGGCTTGAACATTCGGAGCCACCGCCGCTCAGTGATGTTGGCGTCGTGGTATCCGCGCGTATCGCGCTTGGCCTTCCACATGAACTGAAACCGCGTCCTCTGCTTGGGCGAAAACAGCTTCTTGCGCGACAGCTGGTACAGATTACGCGGATCCCAAGACATTGAAATTAGTTCTCGGGAGAACTTTAACGCTGTGTCCGCCTTGCTCGGCATTTTGTTTATTCACAATCTCTTTTGGCAATTCGCGGCAATAAATACGAGTGACGAAAAGGTTGCAAAAAAGATAAAAAAAAAAAATGCAATTCGTCTCAATTGACATTTGTCGAACTCAAGAAAACGCTTTGAAAATAATCGTTGATCTGATCGATTGGGCGTTGATCACTATTTATGCTCTGTGTATGTCGTCACTAGCTAGAGCTTCTTCTTTGCTAGCTTGCTGAAATTGTATTCCATCTATCAAGTCATTTTCTATTTTACTTTGCAAAATGCCTACCTTTACGTTGCCTCAAGTGCCAGCATCGCTCACTGGCGGTAGTGTAGCTGTCGTTCATGCCCCGATAAGCAAGACTGCTACAGCGCATATTCAGGCTGTCGGCGAGCACTTTACATCTTACCTGCGGCGCAGGCAAGACAATAGTACCGAATCTGAGGACTATGAGAAGCACGGTTTGCCGCGCGCTCTGGCACGGACAAAGCTTGACGACAAAAGCACTACGGCCGAGACGCTTACACTGGACGAAGTGACCGAGGACCTCTTGCAACTGAACCCTGCCGAGTGGAAAACCCAGGACCACTACCGAGTACTCGGTCTATCGGAGCTACGGTTCAGAGCCACGCCAGCACAGATCAAGAGGGCCCACCAAATGAGAGCTCTACAGTTTCATCCAGACAAACTTGCAATGGCCAGCGACGGCACACGCAGTGACGGTTTTTTCAAGTGCATTCAGAAGGCTCATGACGTGCTGCGCGACCCAGCTAAACGCCGGCAGTATGACTCGGTGGATCGCGCCATCTCTGACGACATTCCCAAGGCGCGTCTGAGCCCTGACCAGGACTTTTTTGCCGTCTATGGACCCGTGTTTGAACGAGAGAGCAGATTCTCTAAGCGTCAGCCTGTGCCCTTGTTGGGTGATCTGGATACGCCGCGCGACGATATGGAAGCATTTTACCGGTTCTGGGCGTCGTTTGACTCGTGGCGTCTGTTTGATTACCTGGACAAAGTCAAGGAGCAGACTGAAAACCGCGAGGAGAAGAGATGGCAGGAAAAGAAGAACAAGGCCGAGCGTGCACGACTGAAAAAGGAGGACAACAAACGGATATCGGATCTGGTACAACAGGCGATGGCTCTGGATCCACGCGTCGAGATGTACAGAGAGCAAGAGCGACAGGACAAGGAGCGCAAGAGACTTGAGAGGGAGTCCCTGGCTAGACAGGCCGAATCTGAGCGTGCAGCGGCCGAAGACTTGCGAGCACGGCAGCAGAAGCAAGAGGCGGAGGAAAAGTCTAGGCTAGCGGCGGAAGAAAAGCGCCAGCGTGAGCAAAAAAAAGCAGGAGGAACGCGCGGCAAAGCGAGCTGTGCGCGCATTGATTGCCGAGCACGAATTTATGGCCGACCCGGACGCCTTGACTTCCGCCATGTCAACGTCCAGAGCAGCCGAGGTCGACATACTGCTGGAGAACATGACAGCGGCCGCCATATCAGAGTTCCACCAAGCTTTGCTAGCCAAGAGCCCCGATCGAGCGCAAATGCTCGAACTAGTTACTGGCGAGATACGCAGAGCCATTGACAGAACGCCAGCGGTAGCAATGGGCTTTTCATCTTTTGTTCGAGGCGCCGAAGTAGTCCAAGGTGTCAAGCAGGCACAGAAAGACAGCTCCGTCAGGCAGCACGCCAAGGCACAGCGCGAGTGGTCTGCCAAAGAGCTTGAAATGCTGACCAAGGCGGCAAACAAGTTTCCTGGCGGCACGGTCAATCGTTGGGAGACCATCGGCAAGTGGCTCGCACAACACGGCGGCTTTAAATTGCGTTCAGGCGATGAGCTTTTGGCCAAGACTAGTGAATTGCGCAAGGGTGCCAACTCGGGGAGCGGGTCGTTGGTCAAAGAGCTGCAAAACAGAACGGCTAGCACTCCCGACAACGCCGCGCTAAACCAAGCGTCTGTTCGCTACGATGGCCCAACACTTATTCCTCCGCAGCAGACACATCAAGAGACGACTAAGGAGGTTGCTTTAGAGCGACCCTGGTCAACGAACGAGCAAGGACAACTCGAGCGGGCCTTACAGGCATATCCGCCATCTTACAAGGGCGCTGATCGGTGGGACAAAATTGCCGAGGCTGTGGTTGGGCGCACTAGAAAGGAATGCAAGAGCCGTGTCCGACACTTGGCAGAACAGGTGCGCAGCAAAAATGTCGTAAAATAGTATAGCAAACACGTGCGCTAATAAAGTATGTCCAAGAGCATTACCGCTGTCAAGTACTAGCGTTAATTAAATCAGCTTTAGTAAATTGAAGTGTGACACGGGTAACAGTGGTCATATCATATCATCTGTCACATGTAGATATCAGAGCAACGGTCATCTGTATCTGACGTTACGCTGTTCTATCAGCACCTATGCTTTTTTTGGTATTTAAATCCCTGCCCACCCTGCCTCAAGAGAGATAATCTGCAAGTATTTCTTCTTGAGTTTTGTATAAGTTGCCTATTTTATTTACACTCTACAGGGTTAGTATCTGTCAATTGGTGCTATGTCATCCCCAACATTTTGTTTTTTTTTTTTTTACCTTCGTCGAGCACAAAAAGCACCGTACTGCTGCCTTCCCCGAGTGAAAAGTTCATGCGGTCGTGTTCGACCACCTAGGAGAAAAAGATGACTGGCCGACGTTCGAGACTCAAAGCAGAGCATGCCTTAAGTAGCCCTGAGTATGCGACGACGGGAGCAATATACTCGTCCCAGTCGTTTGCTAAAAACGCCAGCTCGGCGTCACTAGGAAAAGGTACTAAGATGTCCTCGTGGAAAGTGCTCCAGTATGAGCCCGGACAACTCAACTGGGCTTTTATCATGGCCACCACCCAATCCTGCCGCTCATGCATAACCGACTCGATGGCTTTCGCACCCTTTTTAGCGGCGGCAGCTACCTTTGCTTGTAGGTAAGTGTCATTGCGCTGCAAACACCGCCTCAGCTCCCAGTCAATAATGGCTGGAGGTTCCAGTCGCTTGGGCACAGAGATTGTGGTCCTGTTCACGTCTATGCGGAAAGCACGGCATTGGATCTCTAAGACTACATATTAGATAATAATAATACAACGTTAGTAGACCGTCAATTCTGCGTTTATGTGTGCGCATGATAACTGCAGCGAATCTGTTTAGTCTCTTACCTCTTGAAGTGGATGGCATTATCAAAAAAAGTAAGGTTTGGATAGTTAGTAAGAATGTGTTTGATTCTAATAGGTTTCAACTGTCTTGCGCCAAAAAGGAATGTAGCAAGAGGTAAGCCACTTATTGCGACAAACATTTTGGTTGTGTCCATGTTGGATAATATCTCTATATTTGAGCAATGTTTCCAGTATTTACATATCTTTATGATTTTTATATTAACTAGAAATAATATATAAATAAGGTGATGAATATATTAATATAAAATAAGCAAAGGAAAGCATACTCTGCAGACGTGCACTAATGCATGGTCATTGCACTCCTTGATTAATAACATACACTAAGCAACTACGCTCACACACACACACTAAATATTTAGCGGGGGCTGGCATGTTTCTACCATTAGCCTCGTGTGTGCACTCTTAAAATGAGTGAATACACGACCATCAAGGTACCAGCCGGGTAAAAAAAAGGCATCGACGTCTCTCATTATACCACTGTGTAATTATTTACCACGCACAAGTGCAACGAACATCCATCTATCTAGCAGTTGATAGAGTTGGGCATCATCGCACATATTTAAAGTTAATTAAAAGAGATGCATTTGAGTGGGAAAAGAGATACTGAAAAGAGAAGAAATTTAGGCAAAACCACAGCCTAGTCCTTTGTTGTACAAGTGCATGTGGCAAAACTTCTCAATAACCGGATATAGCCAGTCTAGCGCATCATCAATGCCCAGCATATTAATGCCAGCGGCCATGAGAAGCACCTCGGGTGTAACGTTCATCTCACCACGGGCTCTAAATCTGAGTGCCATCCTGACCACGCAGTTTACTTTAACGTACTCTACGCGAGGCACTGCCTTACCCACACTCTATTCAATTACCACACAAAGGGCAATACTAAGTGTAGAGTGATCTCTTTCACTTAGTCCGCTGAAGAAAGCCTTGGCTTCATCTGCTATGGCCTTGGCTTCAGACCGCTTTGAATCGATGCTGGCAACACTGCAATCATCGGCAATACTCTTAGTGACGCTGTGGTTGTTGGTAATGTTTTTGGTGACGATATCAGAGTCCTGGCCTTCCAAATAAAAGTTCGACTCAAGAGCGTGGCTGCTGTCGTCGTCGGTACTAAACTCGAGACTAACCATTGAAAAGCAGTCAACATCGCTGAAAATTACGCTGAGTATCGAGTATTGTTTAGCGGAAGCAATGACCTTGGCTCCAGCATTGACCTCCACAGCCTCGCCATGTTCTGAGCTAGTCACATCACGATAGTCGTCAACGAGCTTGGTGCCAAAGTATTCTGCCGTGTCATCAATGGTGTAGATTTCGTCGTTGCCAGCAACAACAGGGAACATGTCCGCAAAAATATCCTCGATCAGATTCCCAAACGAGTACACATTGGTGTGAGCGAGGGTCAAAGTAAAGTCGAGTGTATCGATGTCCGCGGCCACAAGCGTGTCAGAGGAGGAAGGAGTGCTAGAGGGGAAAAGGGACAAAACAGAGCTCTTGTGTGCAAGGCGGGTACAGACAGAGCGTGTCTTCAGTCGCGCCGAGGAAAGAGTGTGGCGAATACGAGTAAGCATGGTGAAACCAAGTAAACAAGAGCTTTAACAAAAAGAGGTAAAAGGAATATATAAAAAAAGTTTGGCGAGAAAAGAACAGAAGGTAGAGGAGCGAGTGTCCATGGTTTTATCTATAGACAACAAGTCCAGACTACGGCTTGGCGAGTCACCAGGTGGAAAGCCAGGACTGTGTTGCCTAAGCGACTCACGGCATTACGTACGCCATCAACCTCTCGTCATTGGATTGGACCTTAGATTCAAGCCATATTAATAAAAATTTTAAGCCGAATGTCTGGCGTATATTTTTGGTCGATCGAAGGAGCGAGGGAGTATGTGTCTATATGCTAAAGGTGTATAGGCAACGGTATCGATGTCAGAATCGTTGTGTTTTGCTGATTCTAAGCTCTCCAAAGACACCAATAACACGTAGTTTGGCTATGAGCACAGGTGGGCTACAAGTAAAGAAGCTGTTGATTGCAAGTAAAACTGTTATCGACAGAGGGTCCGTGATCTTATGCCCTATGGACCGGAAAACAAAGGGTGTACCCTTATTCCCCACAGTAGACTTGGACCGACAATGCCGACGGACTGTTTCGTGTGCAGTAGTAACCAACACTAGGCACATAGGCTCCAAGGGCTGCTGTTCTTGTTTTAATCAGGCCGAGTGACAGGATATCTTGGCTGAGTGAGGCACACCAGTGAAAACTCAGCAGCTCTTTCACAAGCGCATGCAATGTCGAGCTTGTTTGCATTTCTATGAAGGGAGAAGGCAGAGCAACACCCAGCCATCGTTCTCTTCTCTCCTGCTCTTCAATCACTTTATTTCTATGCACCTAATATTTTATTCTTTCTCCCTCTACATGCCAGCGCGACTATTTATTGTATTGAACGCCAGGTATGGATAAGCAGAAATAGGGTTTGTCAATCGTGGATTTACCCAAGCGAGAGATGGAATCTGCACGCATACCTCCACATTCTACAATGCAAAACCATTTACACTCGACTACTTTGGACTACTTTGCGAGCCCGTGGTAGACTATCGCAGTTTTGTACTAATAAAAGATGTTAATTAAAAGAAGAAAATGAAAACCTATTAGAGTGCAATATTTGCCTGGAAGGCTCGCTAGCGGGGACTAATCATCAGCAAACCGAATGTGTCTATCGCTGCTTGTGGTGCATTTCAACCACGCCGTTCCAGGCGCCATACGTTTGGCATGCTCTTCGGTAAGAGCTTCCCAAGCTGTCGCCCGCCAGCGCGCGCTATGCAGCGCCAAAATCGCAGCGTGTTCATAAAGAGCCAGATTCTCAAGGTCGTCCCAGCTGCAATTGCTGAGCATGTAGATGCGATCGGCTATAGTAGCGGCGTCATCAGCAATCAACTCAGCCCGATTGACACTGGAATTGCAATATGCCACAATATCTTGCGCAGCATTTCTGGCCAGATTCCTCTCTTCTTCGGCGGCTATATCTAGCCCGAGGTCTGCGACGATTGCAAGGTACATAACGTCATCAAAGTCGCGAGTGCCAATGGCACAGTGTGTGGCTTCAACTTTCTTTAGAAGATCTTTTGCGCAGGCCTCAGTTTTGCATGCAGCAGCATGCGCCTTGCCGACTTCGATTGTAGCAGGCACAAAGTGCACCTCGGTGTCTGGCACGGCGTCAGATATGACAATACCTGGCTCGGCTGTTACAGCAGCTGCAACAGGCTCCGCGCGCTCAGCGGTGGTAGCAGTCACATCGGTCTCGACAGTCTCAATGGTCTCAACTGGTTCAGCGCGCTCAGAGGTAATATCAGTCACAGCGGTAGCAGCTGGCACAGTGCGCTCAGCAGTGGTAGCAGTTACATCAGTCTCGACTGTCTTGCTAGTCACTGACTTGAGAGGTGCAATATGTGAGCGGTGAGTGCGCACAGCTGGAAGCAGCAAGGCTGTGGCGGCAGCAAGAGCAATGACTAGCCCGCATAGAAAACTGGCGTTATAGTCAGTTGGTGCTGACGTGACGGCGGCAACATCATCAAAAGGCATGCCCAGCTGTACAGCGGGCATTAGTTGCGTAGTGGGCACAGGGATGGGAGCGGCCTGCCAAGTGCCGCAGGAAGACGGCAAGGCAGCAGAAGCGAGCAAGTGAGCGGCGGCAGGGGCGAAGTGAGCCGCGCTGCTCCGAACCAAGGCAAAAAAACAAGGATACAAAAAAGAAAAAGTGCGAGAAGCGCATGGTTACTTTAAAACAAAAGTGAGGTGAAGTAAAGAGAAAAGAAAGAGGATGGACAGGCGACGGGAGCGTAGGCGGGTTTAAATACAAATCGGCTGTAAATGAAATTTTACGTGACGCGTTTCGCCTCTTGATTTGGTCTGAAAAATGACGTAATCAGTTCCGATACCCTGTCCTTTCTTTGTCCAAAAGCGGCCGTTCAAGGCGGTGAATCGAACACGTAACCGCCAACTTTTAAAGTTGCACAGTTGTGCTTTACTGGAAAGCAGCTTCCGATAGAGCCCAAAAATGCCTAGTCTGACTAAGATCGCCGCCAAGCTAGTAACCAAAGATAATACACAATATTGTGCGAGCAAATGTATCTACCAGAGCTGGACCAGCTCCAGCTCCACAAGCGCCAATAGGCGGGCCCTTAATGCGGGGAAGTGGGGAGCTTTGTTCTCCGTGCATGATCACAGTAGAAAACGAGTTTTGACGCGTCAGACACGTCACTCACAATGATGGCAAGCCTAACGCGTGCAGCGCGTAAAATACGCTTGTCCTTGGCTTCAATCAAGCCCATGAGCTTTTCCGCCAGTGAGAGTCTGACTGGAAGCTGTGAGCCGTTGGAGAGGGATGTGAATAAGCTCGGGGGTAGGATCCGTCAGGGGATAGAGGAAACAACAGCACCTGCCTTTCTTTTCTCTTTTGTTTCTCTACGCTCTTCATTTTTTGTTTTTATTTTTTATTTTTGTCTGGCACAGCTTTTACTATTGTTTGCTTAAACCTACGGTGCCCATGACACGCACATATTTGGAGGACCTGCAACCGTTGGACTTCGCGTGCACGATATGTACGACACACTCACTACGTACATAGTACATGCCACCCACACAAGTCGAGAAAGCTCGGCTCTAAAGGTTAGTCCAGAATAGGAGAGAACCTCTGAATCACCTATATTTAGCTAGTCGATTTCTTAGTGTTTTCACTTGCTATTTATATGAACTGATCTTTAAACAGTCTTTGGCGATGTCGAGACAGGTCTATATTAAACCCGCACACATGCGCAAAGCCATTGCTACATAGTGGGAATCCTTTTTTCTGCTATCTTTTCCCCCTGCTTAATTTTTTTTTTGGCCAATCGTGTCTCTTGCTGCCTCTTCACATGTTCACATGTGACCCGTGGGCTATTATGCCTCACTAAATTGCTGTTTGTTTTGAAATAAACAAGCAGTGGCAATATTGTCAGCGCGCCTCTCTTTTCTCTTCTTGCCTCTTTTAATTGTGAAAATTTTCTCGACCCCTTTCTAGTCCCAATTCCCCAGCAATCCTCTTCTAACCCCTTTTTTCTTTTTATTCTCTCTAGCCCACGCCTTACTCGTCTCTTTTGTATTTGTTTACTCTTCAACCAATTCGACTTTCTCTACCCGCCACTACAACCATTTCTAACCCAATGTTGTTTTGTCTGTGGGATTAACAATTAGCCATGCTAAGGCTGTTCCTGTCAATTTGAACAACTATATTGGATGTCTCGGAGAATATCTGTCGCTGTTTGCAGAGTACGACAGCTCTGGAAGTGACTGCGAGACATATAGTACCAGAGCGAATATTGAGGTCAAAGTGGACTCTGGCGTATCAAATGGTGCTTGCGTAACAAACGACGCTGGCATAACGAATGGTGCTGGCATGGCTGGTAACACTTGCAGTGCAATGCGCGCGCTTTTTGGTGAAGCTTACAAAGAGGAATAGGACAACGCAGGAGGCTATGGTGCAACAAAACTAAGAAGAATGGAAGCAGTGTCGTAGTCATCCCAAAGATTCCGTGGCTGAAGCGAATTAGCTAGTGTTGTGAAGCAAGTGCAGTAAATTGAAACACAACAATCGCTATCGCCAGTGCTGGGAGTACTACTCTTTCCATGTAGCTCCAAACACTCGCCGATTTGCTCAACCAACCTATTTCTACGTATATAAACAATTATTTTGTTAATATATACATTGTTGATGCCAAAAGTCGTCCTAAAACGTATTGATGTACACTAATGTGTTTTTTTACATGTCATAGCAACGTAAATGATGGCTAAAATAGGTAAATTGTAAATAAATTATCTTCGGTCATAGTTTCTAGCTGAATTAGTGTTTACTAACATTGTCGTACATATTTATTGACAAATATGTGTCCAATGATGCGCTATTCATTAATAATAGACAATAGAGTTTGTATTGGGGCTAAATTACATTGTAGGACAAGTATTACGCTATTTTCTAATGTACTTGACAAATATTTAGATTGTTTTTTGCTATAATAATAGCTATGTAGTTGTTACAAGTGTGTATTGTCACTTTGAAAGATAAAATAGGTTTGTTAATGTAAAGAGTATGTGTTTACACTATACAAAGGCTACAAATGGTTATTAACGCATATAGACCTAAATGTAGCACAAATACAAGAACGTATTTCTGGCACTGCCGCTACACACATTAATATACAATTGACGCCCACATAAAAATATTTAGTTAGAACATATCTCTCGCACAACGCATATTGCAAAATCTGGGAGAGCATAAATTGCATCTTTATAATGTAATGAAGAATACGAGGGATTAAATACAGTTGTGAATTGTTGCTGCGGTGCTCGCTGGAGACATTGCTAGCAATTTGACCATGTGGAGGGACTTTGCGGCTACAGAATGCCAATACACTCTGTGTCGAGGATGATTCTTGGTGTGCATACATTGGCGTGCCATTGCACGTTGCACCACTTTAATGCTGTTGTTTGTTATACTATTCTACGCACCTTAAATGCCAAACAGCTACCAAATATGCGATGGCAGAGTGTGAAAAGGCAAATAGTCATTGATCTCACTGTAGACAACGTGTTTAAAACAGTGTGACATTGCACCAAAAGCATGCAAATAGGAATGGTTTCACGCACCAGTGGTATTAACCTACTATAGTTACCTGTACCTGAATCACAAGGAAGTTCTAACATCACTGTTTCACAATGGACCACATCTTTGAAAGTACGCACTGTCACATAGCAGTCATATGTGACGTCACACTGATTGACTGAGATGATCACAGTATATGTCAATAATATTTATATGTTTATCCAGCTCAGCACTAGGCTGAGGAATCGGGGAGTTTTCTCTTGTTTTTCAAAATATATTGTTTTAACAGTTATAAAAACTACTCTTGTAACAAATACTCTAAATATCACCTGTATTGCAAATTATTGAAGTCATAGCTACATTTAGAAAGAAAGTTGGTAACTTCAGGTATCAAGATGTCCCCCATTGGAATATTTGCAAATGTTTGACTGCCATGCATCAAAATTACATGGAACTGTAAGAATAGGTTGACTGCAGCCATAGGAGCTGAGATGTGCCAGTATGGAGAATGGGAAAGTTGTGAATGGTGTGCACAGATGCAAACAAAGAGTACAACTATGCTGTACTCTGGAGTCACATAGTCAGGAAAACTGTGATATGCAAGTGATGGCAGAAGAAATATAAGAAAAACTAGCTCTTGAAGAACAACGCACAGATTGGAGGTTGAAATTGACAAACATTTTGGATACTTTTGTGAATCATTGTACTTGATTAGAAGAGCTCATAGATAGTCTAATACGCACTGTACATAGTCTATCGCATACATGTGGCCAGCAGTGCAGACAAGTCATGAGCATTATCAACAGACTGTCTTTTAAATGGTATCTACAAAGCAAAGTTCATTTTTTGTAAAATGTCATTGAACTGCTTTTGCAGAAAAAAAAGCTCTTCAAAGGACTCTTTACCCTTTGGCTACTCTTTTGCAACGCCTGGCTTCAAGGCAGCTAGTACACACTTTGCTTCTCTTCCACCTCATTTTTATTTATTAAACAGTTTTCTTCTTGATTTTACAATGTCTCCTCTACTAAGCCTTCCAGATCACTTATTTATGCGTATCCTCTATAAGGATATCCGCTGTTTTAGCTATAGATTGAATGCCCGGAGTGGAACATCACTATTTCAAGCTAGCAATACACTATTCAAGTTCTATGCTTCATGTCATAGGCTAAGAACGGTAGCTATGAGAATACTCAGCAAGCACGCCTACATTCTATGCAGCAGTGGTTTTGGCCGGCAGTTGTATACATTAAAAGCTGGCTTGCCCCTCAGCTCAGTCATTAAAGAAAACCTCTTCAGTCGAGTGTTAGCAGCTTACTTTGATCTTTCGTATGAAAACATTCTCAATGGCACAGTATTGGAAATGCTACACAATGAAGAATATACAGAGGCAGTGTTTTCAAACATTAAATCAGTCACAATTGATTTGTCAGTAGGCGACCCATCAAACATTCCAGAAGACTCGATTTGTGAAGCAAATATACACAAGCTTGCAGAGAGGCTAAACTATATGATGCCTAATGTTTGGGGAGTCGATATCACCTATACCAATGAGGTTGAAATGTATTCTCCAATTCAGTCAAATCATTTGAACACGGTAATCAAAGAACTATTCAGTAGTAAACGCAGTCTGATGAACTTTTTGCCTACTACTAAATTTACATTCACAATGCCACCTGCTCTTTCCAACCTGACATATCTAGTTATTAACATGGACTGTAGTGAAAACTGCCTAATGACATTGGCTCGACTAAATTGCCTTACACTAGAGCAACTTCAAATCGAAGAAAAGCATTTAATGTTATTTAGTCATGTGTTTAAGGATGGCAATGATGTTGAAATTCAATATCCAGCACTCAAGAAATTAGATTACAAGTGCTATGCTAAACGACCATTGAGAGATTTAGTCGCCCTAGAGCACAATCCATTTCCAGCACTAGATGTGCTAATGATTGATTCACCACATATGGTTGACAACAGTTTTATGTTGGAGAAATGTCACAAACATCTCAGTAAACTGCGAATAGATGTTTATGGCCAAAGAGCCCTGGCGCTATGCCACAATAGTATATTTGCCAAAAATGGACTCCCCAAAGCCAAAAGATTTGAAATAGCGTTTTCTTTGGGGGATATTGAGAACAACGTAGGTCAAGTTGAACTGGTTCTAGACAGTGTGTTGCAAATGGCACCACATGTCGAAGTACTCCATGCTGAATTACTCACATATTCCCATTACAACATTGATATGTCGGCAATGACTGAGCCAATGAGCCTGCTGTAGGTTTGGAGTATGCGAGTTGTTTGCGGCTAACGCCTAAGTTCACCAGTCCTTACGTCTTTTGTATTTGAA
>JANBQS010000345.1:0-20433 GCA_027577415.1 Coemansia sp. RSA 922
TTTAATGTCAATAGCACGAAACTTGAGATGTGCATGCTTGGTGTCAACATACAGCACATTAGCCAATGTCATTAACAGTTCTTCCCCCAAATACTTGACAGGCTTTTGGTTAGTCATATTTTGATTACACATCCCATCGCATTGCATCTGCACCGTAGTTGCTGCTGGGGCCATTGACTTTAGTAGCTTGGCAAATTCCAGGACATTGGCGATAGCAGCGTATTTAAAATTAATACCTTTGTTTACAAAATCAATCATTGTTACATTTATCCTATTGGCCAAGGGAAACGATTTAGAGTCTCCGATATAGTCCAACAAGTGTTTGTAGGCCTTTCCACTAATAATACTAGGCATGTAGGCATGTACATGAATCTCCCTAACCAAATTTGTAACAATATCTGGCAAACGATTACCATTTACCCACTCTGGCCGGTTGAGAGTCACTTGGTTTGCCTTGAAACAAACGTCAAGGCGTAGCTCTCGCCACAGAAATTCCAGGGCTACCTGTCGCCAAGCAGAGCTCACGGCGAGCAACCCCCTTAGACGATTCAATTGGTAACTATTACCAGAGTAAAGTGACCTCTTTTCTAGTGTCACCCACTTTAGGATTAAGCGTAGAACGTCTACAGGAAGAGCTTGAGCTGGAGACAAGAGGCTGGACATCGTGGCTACTAAAGACTGGTTGAAAAAGTACAAAATGAGTAGATAGCTTTGGTGAAAACAATAAATATGTTAAAAAAAAAGTGTGTAGCAAAAGAAAAGAAGTATGTGGGAGGAATCCTCAAAAAAAAGCTCTTCCATCAATGTCTGCCCCAATTCCTTTGAATGCTTTTTTATGTCTTTGAACAGAGCTAAGCAAAGAAGGTAAAGGCAGCACTCTAAATAAGAAATTCCCTTTGTAGTCAATGCTCTAACGCTAGTGCTCCACCTCAGCACTTTTTTTGTCGTTGTTTGACTATACTATTGTCAAATCACCTTGTCTGTCCCAGTGCAAAAATAGTGGCATGGCTAGTGCGTGATTCAGATTAGGCTGATTGTTTACAATACATACAGTGATATTGAGTAGGCACTTTTTCTTATTAATCAGCAAATGGTTCGGGCATGTCTCGGGGGTGGATAATCCAAGCAGTAAAATATCCTGTGCAGTTTTTTTGGTACCTCGTTTTGCTTATTAATTGCTCATCATTCCCACGCCTCTTTATTTCCCTCATCTACTTTCAACCTCCGCATCCGCTTAAATATAAAAAACGAGCAATTCTCTCACTCACTCTTTTTTGCTTTTCTTTATTTTTACTATTCCGTTTTCATCTTCTAACAATCATGGCAGATACTCACTTTATCGAATTTGGCGTACCTGGAGACAAGATCCGCGTACCACGTGTTGGACTTGGCACGATGGGACTCACTAGCGCATACGGCACAGCCGACGCCTCAGAGTCCGTAGCACTCCTGGGCTATGCGTCTTCCAAGGGATGTACATTCTGGGATACTGCCGACATATACGGCCAAGGCATGAACGAGGCCCTGGTGGGCCAAGCGCTAAGGTCGTATGGGTGCCGTAATAAGATAATATTGTGTACAAAATTTTCGTTCGAGTTTGCCGACAAAACCCTAGGCGAAAGCGCAGTGGTTTCTGGCGTTAACGGTCATCCAGACTATATTAGAAAGGCGGTAGAAGGTAGTTTGCGCCGGTTGGGCGTAGAAAGTATTGACGTTTATTACCAGCACCGTGTTGATCCTCAGGTACCTATTGAGGAGACTGTGAAGGCTATGGCGGAGCTAGTGAAAGAGGGTAAGGTGCGGTATTTGGGGCTTTCTGAGTGTAGCGCGGCGACTCTGCGTAGGGCGTATGCTGTCCATCCTATTGCCGCAGTCCAGTCAGAGTACAACGCCTGGACGCTCGACATTGAGACTAATGGCGTCCTTGATGCCTGTCGCGAACTAGGCGTCACCCTGGTGGCATACTCGCCATTGGGTCGTGGATTCCTTAGCGGCCAAATCCGCAGCTACGATGACTTGGAGCCAACCGATGTTCGTCGTGGACATCCCCGATTCCAGCCAGAAAACTTTGCGCACAACTTGGAACTTGTCAAGGCATTCGAGCGAGTAGCATCAAGGAGGGCACTGAGTACGGGGCAGGTGGCGCTTGCCTGGGTGTTGGCGCAGGAAAAGAATCTTGTGGTGATACCGGGTACCCGACGTGAAAAGTACTTGGATGAAAACGTAAGGGCTTTGGACATAGTGCTTACTAAGGAGGAGCTGGATGAGCTGAGAGCGGCGGTCGACTCGGCGGGGATTGCGGGTGAGAGGTACCCGCCAAGCTTGATGCAGCGTTTGGACCATTGATTGTGTGTGCAGTCAGACGACTACACGTGATTAATAGGTATCACGCACACTGCGGCACGCTCTTTTCTTTGTGGACACATGTTGGCTATTAAGCATACATTGTGACAATGTATAGCTTTTCTTTTGTTCCCATTCTCGCATTAAATATATATATTTATTTCTACATGTATTTAATTGGTAACACAAAAACATCAACTACGTCGCTGCGCAACGAAGGTGTAGTAGTAGTAAATCTAGCGCCCAACTCCCAAGTCCAACATATATTCAATGGGCGAATAGTCGACCCACTTTCAGGCGAATGTGCTCACCTCCACGAATGTTCCTGGGATCCATTTCTGGCATTAGAGACGGCTACGTTCTTCCATACTTTTATTTCTGAAACATCTACCGAGTACACAGTAACAGTCAACCTACCTTCGTACATATCGCGCTATATCAGAGTGCAGAGAAGCGACCGCACTTTGGCCATTGTGGGGAAGGCAATGGCGCAGAGACGGTGGAGGGACGGCGGGGGTGGTAACGTGCATGAGCTGTGGAAGGTTTATTGGCGGCTGTTCAAAGTCCCAGTGCAGTGCGATTTGGACGGTATTAGAGCGTGGTATGGCGTGGATACTATTCGTGTGGTCGTGCCGAGAAGAGTAGGCATCGTCTATAAGCTACTACATTGGGCTGAAGAACGCGTGTGGGCTGGTCGACGCAGCGTGCAGACATGACCTTTATGCACTGCGGAATGCGCACTATTTTTTCGATTTGCACTCCCTCCCCCATTCCTAATAGCTTGTCAATAGTGCACATATCCGAGTTGCAAAACTTTTTTCTCTTTCTTTCTTTTTTTCTTTTCTGTACTTTATAATTTGTTTTTTTTATTTTATTGGAAATGTCGCGGAGAGTTACTAATTTCGACCAAGAGTTCTTTTCCAAGGACTCTGGTTTCCAAAGCGTTCATGCTCGTACGCTACCTGGTCGTACTATGGAGTATCAGGGTTGGTTCGACTCTTCTTCGCAGTGGCCGCGGTACCAATTACCACTCGCCTATAACACATATACGGGTCAGCAGCATGTAGCAGTAAAGCCACAAAGAGGATATTATCCTACTATATTCAGCGACTCGTTTTTCAAGCCTCCGCCACCAGCCGCGCCAGCCGCAGTAGCAGAAAAGCCTCCCGCAAAGCCTCTAGCTAAGCCTCCTGTTGTGGCTGTGGCTGTGCCGAGTCCGGCGCAGATAAAGGACCATGGTGATCGGCGAGAGCTAACAATAACTAGCGACTTGTTCAAGGAGGCTAAACCATCGGTGCAACTAAAGGGCCGAGAGCTGCGCGTCCATGCTGCCAAGGTCGTTACTGGCACGAGCAAATCGGGCGCTGTTGCTAATGGCAGCGACTTTGAGTTCAAGACTGTGGTGCCTGATATGTTTAATCTGGCAAAGATCGCGGCTAAGCGGGAGGGCGCCGTTCTGGTCATCACTATTCCCAAGAAATAGTGGAATCTCGGGGTAAATGGTATACCCCCCCCCTATTGACGGAGTTTAGGTACCGTGACTCTCTTTGCTGAGGCGTTTTCATTTCAGTTCACACGAGTTTGCTTATCGCAAGGGTCTATGATACTTCTTTTAAGCTCTTTTCTTTTTTCTCTTTCGTTCCTGTCCGTTAGTCTTTTGTTTCTTCTTGTGTTTTATATATTATTCTCTTTACCTATTTATTTTTCTTTGCCATGTCTGTGTCCCAGGAGACTCCGCTGCCATGGAGGCAGCTTATACCGCTCCTAGCCATGCGCTTGTCAGAGCCTATCCAGTATGCGGTAATCCTACCATTTGTCTACAAGGTAAATTAATCATTATACTACGTCTCTATGCCCAATTGTAAACTCGGCAACTAATAGCATGTTGATAGATGATCGAGGGGTTCAATATCGCCGAATCGCCCAAGGACATTGCATTCTACGCCAGTCTTTTATTCACCTCGTTTGCCATCGCCCAGACCCTGACAATCATGTACTGGAGCCGGTTATCTGACCGCATCGGACGGCGACCCGTACTTCTCATGGGGCTGAGTGGTAACTTGGTCTCATTCCTTTTGTTTTCCGTATCTACTTCATTCTACATGGCACTCGGTGCACGCTCATTGAACGGCCTGTTGGCGGGAAATGTGGCGGTTATTAAATCAGTGTTGGCTGAGATATCCGACGATACTAACCGTGCACGCATGATGGCTCTCTTACCTTTGGTTTGGAACGTCGGGTCTGTGACTGGGTCGGCTATTGGAGGGATATTTGCTGACCCAGCGAGAATGTTTCCTGGCGTGTTTGGTGGATTCAAGATATTTATCATGTTTCCCTATTTGCTTCCTTGTCTTATCGGATCGACTGTAACTCTTGTTGGGCTTTTTTCAGGGTTGTTTGTGGTCAAGGAAACGCTGGTCAAGAAATCAGTGTCTATGGTATCAGAAACCACTCCGCTTATTGCTCAGAAACGTACTACAAAACAGCTAATGACTCCTACAGTGACCGCTGTGATGTTTAATAACGCTTTGATTGGTCTGGTCATAGCGATGAGCGAGCAGACGTACCCGATTTTTGCTGCTACTAGCTCAGATGACGGTGGACTGGGATTAGACTCGCGTAGTATCGGTTATTCTTTGGCAATCGCGGGGTTAGCCGTATTCTACCTACAACTAGTCGTATACCCGCGGTTGGAACACCGATACGGCGCATTGTATTGTTATAGATTGGGACAAATGCTGTTGATTCCCTACCTATTGCTTATGCCTTGCCTCTCTTTGATTTCTGGCTTTGGAATGGGGTTGTGGCCGGCTTTAGTGGGCTTGTTGTTGGTGCGCGTGACGGGACAGGTGTTGGCGTTTACTAGTATCCATTTGTTGACGGTTAATTTGGCACCAACGAGAGAAGATCTAGGGTTTATGAATGGCGCTCAACAGCTGGCCATGTCAGTGACGCGGGTCTTGGGCCCGTTGATCGGCGGGCTGGCATGGAGTTGGTCTTTGAAACATGGACTGGCGTACCCCTTCAACTACCATTTTGTCTGGGTACTCTCTGCAGTGCTCGCTTCATTCTCACTGTATTTGGCTCAGAGTATTCCTTCATCAGTCAACAAATTTAGAGCAGACAAGTAATTTATTTTAACATAAAACCTCAGAGAATAAACTTGACTGAGCGGATAGATTTGGTAATAGGCATCCATCTGTCGTGTTGATAGACAATGCCAACCATATCAGTGCAGTCAGCGTTGGAATAAACTTGGACTGGAGTTGATGATCCAGATACTCGCACTTGGTTAGTAATACCGGTATACAATGGGTCAACGATGTGACACTCCGTATCGTTGAAATCGTAGCCTTGTGAATTACGCAGGTTGGAGAGGCCGACCCAGCGCGACTGACAGAGCGATAACAAGCATAGGACGGCGGGAAGAGTAAGAGTAAAGCGCATGGTAGGCTAGAGTGGAAAAAATGGGTAGCAAGATAAAATAAATAAAGAAATGACGGTGTGTGGAAGAGAAAGTGTATTTGCAAGAGCAAGTGGAGTATTCCCCTAAAGGTTATAAACCCCGTTTGCCAGAAAGAAAAAAAAAACGTTTTTTTTTACAAAGACACGAACTGTAAAGGATAGTTCAAAAGAAAGAAAGAATGTTTTAGATACTCGTAAGAAAAAAGAGTGCTTTGTGTTAATCTATAACGCCCTGGGTAGTCAAAAAAAAATAGCAGCGACAAGGAGTTCAAGAGTCCCCAAATTGAGACATAAACACTATCATTGTATCAATTTTGTTTTAAATGTAACACTTTTGTATTTGTAAGCAGAGTAGGTTGCCTGTCAAAAAAAAAAATGTAGAACAGACGAGTAATATATTATTTTAATATAAAACTCTTATCAAAGAACAAACTTTACAGCACGAATACGCCTAGGAACAGGCATCCATCTATCGCTAGGATAGACCAGGCCGACCATATCTGTAGTCTTCGTTCGCATAGACTTGAACTGGAGTATTGCCTGGAGATAATCCTACTTGGTTCATTGGGCCGTTGAATATGTTGTCAACAATGTGACACTCTGAATCATTGAAATCGTAGCTCTTGCCCCCATTCATATTGGAGATACCGACCCTGCGCGACTGACAGAACGATAACAAGCATAGGACGGCGGGAAGAGTAATAGCAAAGCGCATGGTAGAGAGGGAGGGGGAAGGGGTGTGGCGAGGTGAAGAAAAAATAGGGAGTGTGGAGGAAAATGTGTATTTGGGAGAGCAAAGGGGGGGAGGATTCCTAAAGAGGACTTTTATATTTGCCGTCTGTCAGAATAGACGGGGGGGGGGGGTTTACACAAAGCCTGAGGTTGCAAAGGATAGCACATAAAAAGGATGTTTCGGATACTCGACAATCATTTATTATTATTCTCGAACAGATTGGATAGCCCCCTCCAAACACAGAGCGATCCTAGAAGGAGAGGATGACAATCATTGTTTCCTTTGTAAAAGGGGATTTACATTGGCACGTGGGAGATTATTATTTTTGGTAAAAGCTGAGCCGCGGCTCACCAAAAAAAGTAATCAGAACCATTTTGTTTCCAATACTATTTGATTTTAAATAATAATAAAAATGCGTATACTCTCTTCATTTCGTACTCCTTTGGTTCAATTCCGTCGTAATCTTTGGGCACAAGCAGCAGTATATTCAGAGACGGGCGATGCCTGTAGTGTTTTGCGAGTGGTACGGCGAGAGTTGCCTGAATTAACAAATGACGAGATAGTAGTCAAAATGCTAGCGGCTCCCGTTAACCCGTCCGACCTCAACCAAATCGAGGGTACGTATCCGGTTAAAGGTCGTTTCTCTATTGTGGAGGGTGAGCGAGTAGCGGTGGGTGGCAACGAAGGCGTAGGCGTAGTAACTGCGGTTGGCAACGGTGTTTGTGACTTTGCTGTGGGCGATTGGGTTGTTCCGCGACGTGCTGGGGAATTCGGTACTTGGTGCACACATACTGTAGTTGGGCAGGAGCAAGTGACAAAAGTGCCTTTGGAGTGGCGGCATAACGTGGATGCATTGACTGTGGGCAGTATGAAGGTTAATCCTAGTACGGCCTACCGACTACTACGTGACTATGTTGATCTTGTACCTGGCGATTGGGTTATTCAAAATGGAGCCAACTCTGGTGTAGGTCGCGCAGTAATCCAGATGGCTAGAGCTATAGGTGTTCGTACTATTAATGTGGTTAGGGACCGGTCGCCCGAGGAATACGGGTTGTTAGAACGAGAGTTGCGGTTACTGGGTGCTGATCTCGTCGTGCGTGATACTGAGCTGAGCAGCGACACGTTTAAAACTCAGATACGCGCATTGGGAGCAGTGAAACTGGGGCTTAACTGTGTCGGTGGGAGAATGGCGCTCAGCATGACTAAGCACCTCTCTGCGGGAGCTACGCTGGCTAGCTACGGCGGTATGTCTAGGCAGCCGGTGGTTATGCCTACGTCGCTATTGTTGTTTAAGGATATTGCGGCACGTGGGTTCTGGATGAACCGGTGGTACGAGCACTGTGGGAAGGAGGAGCGAGACGACATGTGGCGGGAGATATTGGAAATGGCTGGGCAGGGTCGTTTTGTTACTCAGCCGATGGAACTGGCAAAGTGGAGTGATTTGCCTCTGGATGAGGCCCAGGCGCTGGTGGCAACTGCGGTTGCTTGGGGCGGCGCCAAACATGCGTTTGTGTTCCCGTGACATGTGAGAGAAACTTCCATTCTCCCCCGCAAGTGCTGCGGACACACAAGTCTCTTTCCGCATCTTTTTTTTCTTTTGCTCATGTGGTCGTTAAAAGGGAGAGAGGGATTCTTTTCCCTCCCCTTGGCAATAAAAAGAACAAAGCTCCACTACTTTTTCCTTTTTCGTTTTTTTCTTATTCACCACCAAACTTTTGTTAATTATATATTTTATTTTTTGAAATGCTAGAGCTCAGAGTAGTCGTGGACAAGGAGTGTGCTGAATGCCTAGTATACCAGCACCAAGAGTCGTCGCTGCGAGGCAAGTTATTTATAAAGACCGGGGACAAGCTCAAGCTCCGGCAAATAACCATCCGACTAGTCAGCACCGAGCTTGTCGACATCCACGAGAACAGCGAGCTGACGCCGGCGGAAGTGGCGGCGAGTAACGGGTTTTTGCAGAAGAGCACCAGGACCATCGGCACGTGGGTGGTGCTGGCGAAGAGCGGCGACACGCACGTGCTGGGGGTGGGCGAGCACCAGTATTCGTTCGAAATTGCGCTGCCCAAGGGCCTCGACGGCACGGTGGACACGGGCGCGTACCGGCTGGGGTATGAGCTGGAGTCGCGCGTGGAGCACTCTTTTGTGCTCAAGCCGGCGTCTTTGATGATGACGCCGGTGACGCTGGTGCAGGTGCCGATGGGTCTGAACCTGCACTCGGACGACCGCGTGTCGATGAACATTGTCCCGGACGTGCTCCTCAGCAGGAGCCTTGTGCCCGAGGACGTGCCGCTGGGCCGCGCTGTGTGTGTGCACGCTGACGCCATCGACCAGGGGAAGGAGTTTGTGCTGCGGCACCTCTGGGACTCTGCGCTGGCCGTGCGACTGAGGCTGGCGCGTGGGCGAGTGTTCCCGACCGACGCCTACGCCACCGTCGACATCCAAGCGGTGCCCATTACCAGGGAATATCGCTGCACCCGCGTCACTCTGAGGCTGGAGGAGATTTCCATCATCGCGCGGCCCCAGCGCAGCCAGCCTGCTGCCGCTGCCCGCCAGGCGTCGACGAGGACAAGGCCAGCGAGCAGCAGCCTGGCGCCACTGCGGCGGCACTCGGTGGCCAACTCGGCCATGTCCAATTCGAGCTCCGACAGCGTGGCTGGTGCTGCGCGTGGCGACAATGCGGCGGCGTATGCGCAGGAGTGCTCGGCCGAGTACCAGAACGCGATCACGAAGGTGCGCACGCTGGCGATGGCGTCGCACACGGCGTGGCCCGAGCGGCCGAGCGTGTCGCTGGCGGAGTTCTCGGGCATCGCGTCGGCCAGGCTGCGGCTGCACGTGTCGGCGGCGGACCGGGCGCACACGGACATCAGGAACTCGCACATCCAGGTCCACCACCAGATCGCCTACGAGGTCCGGTACGAGCGGGTCCAGGCGGCCGAGTCGTCGGATGCGCGGATCCTGGCGGTCGCCAAAGTCTACGGCGCACTGGCCAACGCCAACATTGTGCGTCGCGATGAGCTCAGGAACCTGGAGGTCGTCAGAGGCACGCTGCCTGTGGCTGTTGTGCCAAAGAAAATATCCGCGCTGTGGGGCCTCAAGAACATCGACTATGATAATGACCCCGAGGATGAGCCGAATGCCTTTCCCGTCCCTAATACGACCGAGTCGCATCTTGTTGACCTTGCCGCTGATGTTGCTGCCGCTCCCTATGTGCCGTCGTCCGCCATGCTTGACATGATGCATAGCAACGATGGTTATTCTTCTAGTGGTTCTGCCATGCCCACGATGTCTAGTATCCCCACGATGCCTGGCATGCCTATGGTGCCTGGTATCCCTACGATGCCTGGAATGCCCACGATGCCTGGCATCCCTACAGTGTCGAGCTTTGCCGCGATGCCCACAGTGCCTGGTATTCCTGGTATCCCTGGCGTCCCTGGCGGCTCCTACATGCCCGCAGCTCCAGCTTCTCAGCCGATGGGATTCAATCCCATGCTCATGCCACCGGCGCCGCTTGGCTTTGGGATGGGCGGTCCTTCAGCCGACATGAACTACATGGGGTATAATGGTCCTTCGGCCGACACTAGCTACAATATGGCGTATGGCAACAACGCGGGATACAATCCGATGCTGCAGCAGCAGATACTCATGTTCCAGGAGCAGCAGCGTATGCAGCAGCAACAGTTCTTCCAACAGCTCACCGAACAGTACGGCCAAATGGCTGTATCTCCAGTATCACAGACAAGGACTGAGCCTCAGAACTCTGCTTATACCTATGGCCCTGCTCCTCCTCCGCCTCCAACTGCTAGGAGTGAGGTTTTGCTGCCGGTTGTTCAGGAGCCAACCAGTTATGTTACGAATGCTGCTGCTATTGAGTTATCTTCTGTGCCGGCTGTAGTAGTGCCAACTCTGGTTGTGGAGCCCGCGGATACGATAATAGAGACCGCTACAGTGTCGGAGACGGCTACAGAGGCAGCGAGTGTTTCTGACTCTGTCGCTCCTGAGACTTCAAGACCTGATTCTGCTGCTGACACCAGCTCTGCCGCCGACCAACATTTAACATCGATTACGGCTGCTATCGATCATAGTGCGGCTGAAGCTAGCAGTGCTCCAGCTTTACAATCGCTTACGCACTCGCAATCAAATACTGCTATTAGCGAGCACAATGATACTGCTACGGGTCGTCACTCACCGCCTCCAAACTACGACGACCTTCTTCCGCCTGATTACGAAGTACCTGCTAACCAGCCACCACCTTACCGACCAATGGAAAGCAATAGGTCTAGAAACCGTATGTGGGGGGTATAGTATATATATTTTTTTAAATATCTTTGCATTTACTAATTACTAGTCGACAATCTACCTCTGGATACAATGGCTTTGTCGATAAAAACTGCGTCATCTCCATTAGCCTCGGATTCCCCTTCTCGTCTAACACATGTGGTCCTCTGCGAGTATAATCAGTAGGTAAAGACATGTCGTAGTCTTTGAGTAAGTTGGCTAGTATCGTAAACATTTTGATTAATGCCAATTGCTTCCCCATGCAGATTCTATTCCCGTAGCCGAATGAAAATACACTGTGTTGCGCCCGCTTATTGTTAAGAAACCTCGTTGGATCAAATCTACCAGGCTCGTCCCAGTAGTCCGTGCTATGATGAGAACCCCAAAGGTTTGCAAACACTATCGTACCTTCTGGCAAATACTGTCCCTGAATTGTGGTGCCGCCTGGTGGTGTTGTTCTAGGGATTTGTACGCCTGGTACTGTTACCAATCGCATCGACTCTAGTATGCATGCTTCCAAATAAGGTAATTGAGTTTTGGCTTGTGAGTATGTTACGGTTTGTGAGCGGGAATTGAATATTGTACGAACTTCTTGCGTAGCTCTACGATAGCACTCTGGGTATAGCATTAATAGATGCATAGTCCAGGTCAATGAATACGCTGTGGGATCTATACCACCTATTAACAGTAGTAGTGACTCTGCGTGGATCTGTTCAGCGGTCAAACGTATCTTGGACTCTGGTTCTTCGCAATCAACTAATGCTTGAAGTAAGTCAACTGGTCTAGACATTTCATCCAAACTTTTCAACTTTGAAAGCAACTGCTTGCGTTCGGTTATCGATCCATATACGTAAGAGGCTATTTGCTTATACTTGTGCTCCCACGGCAACGTAATTAGGTAGAATAGGGGTCTCGGCAATAATTGTAAAAGTGCGCGTACTGATATATAATTGGTTGACGAGTTCATCCAATTTAACGTGTCCTCTGAACTTGTTGTCTTGAAGACCTCGATTTCCTGACCATACACCAACCTAGAGACAATGTTGAATGTGCAGAGCGTAAACGTAGTACAAAAATTTACTTCCACCTTTTGACCCTCGTTCGCAGCACCATAAAGTAAACTATCCCATTTACTCTTGATTGCGTTTATCCCGTGCTCGAGTATTAGTGGCTCCATTCGTGATACATAGGTTGAGCTGAAATAGGGGCCAAGCATGCGTCGCTTTTTGCTAACCATATGTGGGTCAGTAGTACTCATAATACTGTCGATGCCAGTGAATCTTAGGATTTTGTAGTACTCGTTTTTGAGAAACGCCGGCGAACTTAAAACAGCTCTTATATCAGCTGGATTACTGATACTAACGCCGTCAGGTTGGCAAACGTAAATGTCTCCGTACTTTTGCGCGTTTCGGCGCGCGTCTGGCGCCATTTGTCCTGTAGCTACTATTACCTCCAAATAATGCCTGGTCAGTCTGGCTAATAGGGGACCTGGTATATGCCGTAGTGGAGAAAAATACAACTCGTGGATTAGCCGATAGACTACTATAGATAATATAACAATAAAAGTTACACTACTATATTCTATCCAACTAAACCCAACAAGTAGGTGATATAAGGACAAAACATGTGCGATTAGCGGCATTATTGTTAAGTTTGATATGAACATTAATAAAAAGTAATACATATAAAAAGAAAAAAGGTTGCAAGCTAAAAAATAAAAATAAAAAGAGGGAGAGGCTATTGTGATATAAAAAATAGTAGTAATACGGTTAGATTACACTTCTTTTTATCCTTTTTCACTACATTTTATATATGCAGAGTTGCGGAAAAATTCGTGCATATCAGCTGCATCCATGCTTGTATACTCACGCACGTAGAGTAGAAACATTATATATGCATGGCGCATTATTTATAAAGTGTAGCCTTCTCGTTGTCTCTCTCTCGTATGCTCCTCCATTGATAAATCGCTCATTCACTTTGAGAGGGGGAAGGGATGCTTGAACGTCTTGTGGACAAGTGTGGCTTTCTTTTTTATTACCCACTTTGCTTGTATTAGTTGACCTTTTTCTTTCTTCTCTAGCCTCGTGTGCAGCTGATCGAACCTGGTGCTCTAGAATAGTAGCAAAGCCACGTGTATGTATTCAAAAAGTAATAATGCATCTTCTTGTAGGGGAGGGTTTATTGCCTACATCAATATTACAGACACCTCAGGACTGGTGAACTTCTTAATTACTTTTTCTTTATCATCTGTCGAGCAAACAAAAATCAAATAGCTACTTGTCAGCTTATCAGCTACCTCCAATAGGTCTTTATTTACTATCGTATCTGTAGGCAGCCACTTTATGGTGTTACCACCCTGTACGGTAAACATTAAACACTCACCAGTGAGCTCTTCAAATGCTTTTGCTTTCACTAGATAATCGAATAACTGGTCACCAAGAGGTACATTATTGATATCACATTTTTTGCCCGTATCTTCACCACTTTCGTTAATAATAATTGAAAGTACAGTAAAATTTGCTGTTTCACTCATGTTGCTTTGCATTATTGGATGAGGGTGCGTACCTGGGTTTAGAAAAAGGTTTGAGAAAGTAAGAGTAACAAAGAAAATATATAATTTATAAAATAAAAGAATTGGAGAAGAAAGAAAGAAAAAAAAAGTAACAAGCAGTGTTCCCTTCCCCTTTCCCCCCTCCCTTTTTTCTTCCCTACTCCAAGGTAGGGGGAGGGAGAAAAAGGGCAGACTTGGTGCTTTGAAAGATTTTCTTTGAAAGTGTTGGCTAGAAAGGATGACTGCAGAGCTTTGAAAAAACAATTGTTACCCAATCAAAGAGTACACGTTTTTTTTTTGCACATGAGCTTAAAACCTTTACAGAAGTGTTGTTTAAAGAAAAGTGCAGGAAGTATTCATAAACTGTTTATAGCTTCTTTGGGAACCAAAGGCAATTTCATAGCCATCAGATACCTCTTTAAAGTACAGTAAGAAATCATCAGGAGTAGGATTATAGTTTGTAAGTATATTTCCTCTGTTTGTTCCAAATAGTGTCCCAGGATGAAAGAATACAACCTTGTCTGGATGTTGAAGACTGAAATATTCTCCTAATATATAGTTAACAATATCCAGTACACAAATTTTTTTGCTTGGAATAGTGCCAAACTCTACTGGGGGTTGAAGAATACCCCTATCACAGTATCTGCCATAGATTTTACGTTCGTCGCTCATGATTGTAAGAAATAATTAATGTCAAGAATAATAGTGAAGAGAAGAGAGAGGAGAGAAAAGGAGAATTGACACCCCGCTTACATTTTCTTCTTTTGTGTCTTTTACTCGCCCTTTCCTGCTCAAGCTTTTTTTGTGAGCCGCAGTAAAAGGAGACTTTTTCTTTTTACACCACAAAAGGAGAAAAAAAAAACACTTCTCTTTGTGTCCCGTAAGCCTGGTGGGTAGAGACGATCAACGACTCAATCATCATCGGCAAACGAGAAGAAAAAAACAAATTTGCAACAAAAAGGTTGTGAATTATTTTTTTTATTGCATTTCTCTTTACAATGCTCGATACTTTACCGTCTCGTGCGTTAGAACTTATTGTACAGTACTTGCGATCAGTGGACAACAACCAAGTAGACCCTTTAAATTTCTCACAAGTAAACCGACGGTTACGACAGTTTGGGCAACGACTAGTGTGGGAGTACTTTACAATAACGCGAGTAATAAAGTCACGCCATCGGACGTATTTCCCGTTTATCCTACCTTTTATCTCACGTTTACAAATCGCCAACGACACGGAGCTCGATGACGGGCAGTGGTTGAGGGGGCTGGAGTTTTTGGAAAAAATGGATTGGACTCGTATACGAATGGTATCAGTGGAATTGGACGGATTTTCGGGTTCTGTTATAAGTCGTGATACTGTTGGGAGGATTATACGGTTCGCTCATGACCGTTTATCTGGCGTTAGAGAGCTTTGGGTTGCGTTGTCGAATGATTTGGAAATGGTCGATATGATGCTAGCACGAAAACAGTACTTGCACGTAGACGAACTGCGAATAGTAGGTAAAGCCCTAACGAAACAAAATTTTGACTATGTGGTTGTTATTCCTCCATATACGGGCCTGACCGCGATATCTTTGGACGGACAGTCAGCGACCATGACGACAGTGACCGAACTCGTGGGTCGATCTCAGAGTACCCTACGTGAGCTTAATATCGAAGAGTATACGGTTAGTTTGGCTACCGCGCTTTACTTGCATCCTGATAGTCCATGGGCTGAGTTTCCGCAACTCCGACAGCTAGCGATTTCTAACGAGGGGTCGACCGATTACTCTGAGGTCATGATTGATGGGAGGAGGCTGCCGGCAGTCGAGATGCTTTATTTCCGCGAGACATTCTACCCTACTCACAGTAGCGGTTGTAACCCGGTATTTGACAGCAACTGCGTTAGACTGATGTACGGCGTGTGGTCGAAATTACGATTGCTCGTTGTCGATGCACTCTCCCGAGGCGATATAATGGTTATTGGTAGACAGGCGCCGCTGTTGGAAGTACTGAGGATTGGATTATTGGGCAGTGACGTAGAACTTTGCGGCTATGAGGAAGAGCCACCTGCGCCGGCTTTGGATTTGGCGGCTGTTTCGGTATTACTCCAGTCGTGTGGGCGACTACTTGACCTCAGTATAGAGACGCCGGAGGCGTATGAGGATTTTTACAATAACCACGAGGGCGCTGACCCACGACTGCCGTGGTTCGAGCGGCCGTTCGACACGCAGGCGGTAATAACAGGCAATGGGAGCGTATTGCGGTCGCTGATGCTTAATGCATGGGCGCTGACGTTTGACCAAATGCTGGGGTTGTTTCAGTCGCTGCCCTGCTTGAATTCGTTCGAGGGCAACCTTAAATTCAACGCCAGTTATCCGGCGACACTGCGTATGAGGCATTTGTGTTTGGCTCATCTTAGTCTAGTGCATAGTACGCCGACGAGACATCGGAAGGTGTTTAAAAGTAATCTTTTGCGATTCGTGTCCATGCTTCCCGCGCTCCGATCACTGGAGCTATACGGGTCTGTTGATGTGCCTGGAATTGAAGCGGCAGTAGCACGTGTTGTACCTGGATGTTTAGCTGGATTCTACGCATTATCAGTATCGCCGCCACCGACTGTATTGAAATAGAGTGTTATTATTATTATTACATGTTTTTATTGATTCTTTTTTTCATTTTTATGATATGAGTGAGGCTATACGCATCCGCATGCTTTGAGGCATCACTGGCGTACTCATGACAGACGCATAGACAACGGGCATAGTGTAAGCGCAGAACTGCCTGGGATCCATACGCATGGCCCTCATCAACAGCGTCAGCACATGAGTCTGCGGCCAGGGACTATTTGAAGTATTCCAAATAGGAATATTGCTGGCGGCCTGAGTGCTCAAAAGCCAAGTAGGCTCGACGTGGCGCTTGACAAGCGTGGCGAAAACGTACAGCGCCGCAGTCCAGTGCTTCAGGGCCAGCAAATGTCTGACGAGCGCAGCCAGTCTTTTCAAGGCGTCTGCTTGGGCAATGGGGTTGGCACTCTGAAAAATGCTCGTGCAGTGGATGTCGATGGCCTGCTCCAACACAAACACTATCCAAATGCCCATGCGCTCGGGCGGGAACCCCAAGCGCTGGACCGAGTCCAAGACATTTTGTACTCCGCGAGCCGCGTCCAACGTCTCTGCCCGGCTCGCGTGCTCGGCAATGGCAGACGCCAGGGGATCTTCCTGCGAGCCGGCCATGTCCAGCGCCACGCGGTGGGCGCGGAGGCGGGTCATGTCGTACATGACAAAGACGACGGCCAGCCACGCGTCGGCAGCCGACATGCGCGACTCGTGGAAGAGGTGCGCGCCCACCGGCCGCGTGTCGGGCGTCGGCGGCAGCAGCGGCGTCGACGGCAGCGACTCGGCTCCCAGGTCCAGCAGCCACTCGGCGTCCAGCGCCAGCGGCTCGTGGTGCGGCACGCGCTGGGCCAGGCGCGCGATGCGGGCCATCTGCGCCGTCCACTCGGGCGGCCACGCGGCTCGCCACAGCCTGAGCCGGCGGTCCCAGGCGCGCAGGGCGGCCAAGTACGACGCGCGCGGCTCGCGGCCGGCGGCGGCCAGCACCCAGCGGTTGTGCATCTCGGCGCCCAGCAGCGCGCACTGCCACGTGGCGGCCGAGTATTCGCCGTGCGGCGCGTGGCGGCACTCGCTGCGCGCGGGGAACGCCACGGCGCCCAGCGCGCCGCCGGCCACGGGCTGCGCCGTGTAGTGGCACATGTCGTGCGTGGGGAACGCGGGGAAGTCGGCGGCGGCCGGCAGCGGCGCGGCGCGGCCCAGCACCTGCGCGGCGGTGAACACGCGCACCCACGCGCTCCAGAAGCACGCCAGCACGTGCTCGCGCTCGACGTCGCACGCGCCGCGCGAGGGCGCCGCCCGCCACGGGCACGCCGCGCCGCGGAACTCGATGCGGCGCGCGGTAGATAAGGCATGCTCAGCAAACTCGCTCATGACTATGGGCCGCCCCGTCTGGTACCCGTACTCGCTCAGCAGCAGCAGCGCAAAGACCGCGCTGGTCGACGGCTCGACTCGCCCGCACTCCCACTCGCGCCGAGCCGCCGCGTAGCACGCCGCCTCCATCTCGGGCAGCCCGGCCGCGCCCTGCGTCAGGCTGGCCTCGCGCACGGCGATGGCCAGGTGCGCCAGCACGGCAAAGTCGCCGATGCGGCCGGCCTCGAGCGTGGCCCAGAACTGCCGCGTGCGCATTTTCATGCCCGAGTCGACGAACGACGTGCGCAGCATCGCCAGCAGCCGCTCGGCGCCCGCCAGCCCGTAGCGCTGCGCCACGCTGGCCAGCGCCGGTGGCACGCGGTGCTTGGGGTTGCCGGCGACCGCCGCGCTGTTGTGCGGGTCCAGCAGGCCGACGTTCGGCGCCAGGTCGGGCAGCGCGCAGTCGCCATTGGCTGCCGACGCCTGCCCGCCCACCAGCGCCCACATGCGCTGCAGAATGCCGTCGGGAAGCCCCTGCGTCAGGTCCGGCAGGTCACGTGTCTTGAGTATCTCCACAGGGTCCACCAGCCCCAGCGTCGGCGTCATCAGCGAGCTTATGCTCCGGCTCTCTGGCGAGATTGTCGTCTCCGCGCCCAGGAACAGCGACGACGCCGGCGACAGCTCGGGCATTTGGAACATAATCGCCGGCGTCGGCATTGCCGTGCTCAGCCCCGACAATGTCGCCGCCGCCTCAATTGCGCTCGTGCGCTTGCTGCCTGCCGGGTACCGCTTTCGGAACCGCCCCGACTGCCGGTACTTGCATTCGGCTCGCTGTCCCGCGCAGCGCCCACACGACGGCTGGTCTCCGTCGCAGCGCTGCTTGCGCCGACGGCACCGCTCACACGACCGGAGTAACGGAATTCCGCGCCCGCCCGTTTTTCTAACTGAATTCGTTGTGGCTGTCCGCTTGATACTACCACCGCTTTGCTGTCCCTCCTCCATGTGTACAGATAGATTAGTATAGAAATTGAAAAAGAAAAAAAAGAAAAAAAGAATAAAGAAAGCGTTCGGAATTCAGATAAAAAGAAAAAATAGGGAGCAAACCTATTGAACAAACAAAATAAATAATAATAGCCAAATCCGATTACAGCGTTACACAAGCACAAAAAATTACTGACACAGGGATATACTCCGATAAAAAGGCAAATTTTTTTAATTTTTAATATACCTGTTACTACATGCTCTTAAATCACTGCACTATTGCTTGAAATTCCACACTTTAGTATGATGCTATTGATATTATAATAGTAAGAGGTGCTGCTTTCCGTCACATTGTCACAAAGCACAAAAAAATTATTATTATTTCCCTAAAATCCTGTTACTCACAGCCCAATGACCTGATCATTCAATTTCAGGACATGAGCACTTTGCCATACCACAACAAATATTATCTATTTCAAGTACAACATCATTAATTAGATCACATATTGGGATATTGTTATGTTTAACAACAAATTCATTAAACGCTTTATTGAACTCATTTGAGCCTTTGACCACTAAAATTCGGAATGCAGCAATACCTGTCAAACCCTTTTCTATATTATTCTTCAAATGTGAATCAACCAGTTTAGCATTCAGAGTTTCACCAGTGCTACTATAAATGCCAAAAGATTCCTTGTCATTAGGCTTCCTAACACAATTCTCTACACCCTGATCTGTGTGTTCTATCAAGTAGAGAACTTCCTCCTTGATGACTTTATTTCTCTGTCTAACACAGTAGTGGATTTCGCTAGTATAAGTGTCCATTGTATAGTGTTTAAGATGAGTAGTGATAGAATAAAATAGTATTGAGAATGCTCAACAAAAAAGTATTTTCAAAAAAAGAGTGGGAGGCCATGCTTTCTTAAATACAAAAGTGCAAGAGAAATGGAGGCCATCCCACTTTTCTCCTCTCAAAAGAATAAATTTTTTTTACCCAATTGCCCCCAATCCCTTGAAAAAAGGGGGGGTGTTCTTTGTTTGGTGTGTTTGGCTCTGTTTCTACACCTCCTCCAACTGGCAACTGGAAAAGCAAAAAGGAAAAAACAATTATCAATTATTCTTTGACACAAAGAAAAAGCAATAAAGCAGCCAAAGTGCCAATTGTCATTGAAGAAAGGAAACAGCTGACTGACCAACACGTCATCCCCAACAGTTTTTCACTCCAACTGACAACTGGAAAAGTGAAAGAAAAAGAACAGCCTTTGCTTTCCTTTAAGCCAAAGAAAGAGCAATAAAGCAGCCAGAGCAGCAACTTGTTTTGAAGAAAGAAAACAGCTGATTGCCATGGGTTATTGTATTTCAACATAATAAAAACATTTTTATAGCTAAGATCTGCATTATGGCCATTTGTCATTTTTCTGCTATAAAAGGCAAGAACAGATGGCTATTCCACTGTCTAGAATGTTCAGATAATAGAAGGAATATCAACTTATTTTTGCTCATACTTTTTGCTGCTGCTATATAAATCCACTTGCTCAAATATACCACTAAGAATTATTACAATTTATACACTATCAATAAGCCAATGGATCTGCCTCTAGGACTAGAATATCCTCAACAAATTCACTATGTGGGACTGAAGGGTGAAGATCTTACAGTTGAGGAGGGCCCTTGGGTAAATAGTCCAGCAGAAATGATGGCAGAGGATAGGAAACTAAAGGCACAAACTAGCAAAGAATCACGCATATGTGTTGCTGTTATTATGCAGAGTATAATTCCACTTGAGAGTGAATTGATGTTTATTGTTGTAAAGAGAAACCCAGCTATTGCCCAGAAACCAAACAACTTCCCCTAGTGAGGACCAATTATGGACTGATGAGCCATGACGACCCTGATTCAACTGGTTGTTTCCAACTAGTTTTCACTGGAGGACGCTGTGGCAATAACCCAACTGAAATAGTCGAGTCCTGCCCCTAACAAAAGTTAAGCCACCTAAGGTGGGCAAGGGATTGGGCAGACACCAGCAATGACCCTTAGCTCTAGAGCCACTGTGGCTAAAGCCACAGGGGGACATCTTAATACCTGAAATTACCAACCTTCTTTCTAAACGTGGCTGTGATTTCAGTAACTTGTGATTC
>JANBQS010000346.1:0-20417 GCA_027577415.1 Coemansia sp. RSA 922
TGGCTGTGAAATGCGTGCTGCTGTTGGCCTTGATATGTCCGAATTTCGACTACTGCGCCACGCCCATGAAGCAGCTTCAAGAGTATATGGCTTGACTGGAAGGGACCCTCCATTCGGGCGAGTTTAAGGACCACGCACCTCGTCTCCGGCGCTTGCTGTTTGATAGAGAACGGAAGGATTCGCAACTAGTGCTTATTAATATGTTATTAAACATAGGACTAGGCGTCAACCACCATTGAGATGCTCTCCCACTCTGAGTGTTCATCTCGCTCTCTCTAGTAGACATGAGTTAAAGCGTACACTTAGTCTTTTCGGTACAGCTTTCTAGCTAACGCACGATTTTTTTAACGCTGGGTCGTCAGTGATTGTCTGTATAAATACGAATGCGAAGTGTACTTGATTCGATACTCATACTGACTATATCACTGTCAACGATCGTCATCATACTTGTCCCCTATTTTTGAATGTTCAAAGGAAAGCTAGTGGCCGATGTCTGTCGCCCTTCGCTTTAGAGTATCATGCCTATATTTTTTTTTTTGCTTCTGTCGGCCTTCAGTCATTTAACATTCTTACTCACATTGGCATTTTGAACAAAATGGCCTCAACGGTATACCCGGTGGCACTTTCACATTTTGCAGTATTTTGCCCAGCACTAGGACCAGACGAGGACAACACACATGAGCAACTTTTGTTCTATGCCGCTGCAGCACTGCCGCCCTTTTATCCATACTCTGCAAACGACTACTATGCCCGCACCACGCACTTACGGCGACGGTCCAGTGGCAGCAGCTCTTCAGCTGTCATAGCCACACCCACGATAACCCCTACCACAGTTACAAAACCATCGGGGCCAACGGCTGGCATGGGCAGTGGTGGCGGTGAGCGCGTAGTATCATTAGACATGAAGTTGAGGGAAATAGGACTGGCAGCGGCTTTGGTGACATTTGCCAATTCGTTTGGGACGGGCAAAAACAATTTCCATGTAGTTCATTCCGAAAAGCGACGCACTGTAGTGTTTGAGCCTGAGCCTGGAGTACTCATACAGTTGTCAGTCGTTTTGCCGCGGAGGGTTCGACCCTATGGCAAGGAAAAGGACGCGTATTCTATAGAGTTTCTCGACAGCGAAGTCAGCGACGAGGCACTACGCGCCTGGGTGGAGAGCGAGTACTGGGCATTTCATCTGTTATTTGGTCCTTTGCAAAGAGCGCTGGCTGGCGAACAACAGACTGTACGTCGCCAGTTGGATGCCTTTTTCGGTCGCACGTTGTGGCATTGGGACCGTCGTTGGGCTGCTAGTGAGCTGGATCTTATTCATGCCTTGAGACCGCTACCACAAATGCCTTTGGGGAGTATCAGTCTCGGCGGGTTTGAGCAGCTGTGGCGAGATCTAGGTGAACTGACTAATGGGGATGGAGCTGAGCCGTTGGTGGCTATGACTGTGGTTCTATGGCGTGGCAAGGAGATACTGTGGAGTAGTAGTCTGTTGGATAATAGCACGGATGATAGGATCCATGTACTTAGAGCTCTGGTTACTTGGTCGCGTGCTGTGTTTGCGCCGACATTTTCTACGCCAGCTCCTCCTATTTCTGGTCGCAAGTCGCGGGTGGCTAGCCAGTCGCGAGCACAGTACTCCAACCGAGCCATTAGCTTTTCCAATTCATCCCGCCCGGCATCTGGCACCTCGTCAGCCTCGTCATCTATGCCGGCTACGCGTACGCTGCTTGCACACCAGCAATTACAGCGACAGCCGCCACAGAATACTGGCGTCGCTGGCAGTTGGCTGTGGGGTTGGCGCTCCAAGCCTGAAACTGGCCCGCCTAAGCAGCCAACTAACAATAACGACTCGGTTGATACGGGCTCGGATGACGAGAGCGGGAGCAGTGGCAGGAGCAGCGTTAACACTGGGGCGCAGGCTGCTGCTAATATTGTCACTGGCGGCATCTCACAGGCGCTCTCAAGAGCAGTCAACGCACTCATTGAGCCCCGGCCTCCGACGCCTCCCGAAATTGACCCAGTGTTTGCCTCTGAAGCTCAAGCCGATGGAGCCTTGGTGTCACCGATTCAACCACAGTCGCTGATGACGCATGCTGGAGCTTCTTCTGCCGAACAGTACGGCATCTCAGTATCTGACATTGACGATCTTGCTGGTGGGGGTAATAGTGGCAGGTATGGACATAGTTGGAGTAATGCCCCGTTTGCTGGCGGCGGGGACTCTGACGCCGAATCTTTGAGATCTATAGCTTCCATACAGACCACGCGCACTGCTGCCACCGTGGCTGTTAGTCGGCAATCTGCTACTGCTCGACTTGATCCAGAGCTGTCAACGGCAAGCGAGGGCCGGCGTACGCGCTCAACGACTATGCAGAACAACGTTACCCCGCCATACGCCGGCGGTAACAGCTACTGGCCCATGGCTATTGGTAGAGGCCTGGCGCACCGTGCTCATGGGCGCTCTCCGTCGATAATGTCCAATGCCAGCGCAGCGACAGTCGAGTCTACGCAGCTACGCGACGATACGCGGGTGTCTGCTCGTAGCTGGTGGCCGTCTGTGCTGGGCGGATCTTGGGGTGCTGCCAAGCTGCCGGAGACCGTGCCTGAGCAGGCCACTACTGCAATAGTCGAGGGCGACCTTGCGGACCAGTCACTAGTATTTCCGCTTCCGCAGTCGGGAATCGACATATCTACTACGTTCTTGTATACTGGCGAGTATCCCTTCCCAGGCCTGCCAGCACACTCATCGCAGCCACAACGCAGTAGTGAAGCTGAGCATATTCGAGTAACAGCCGCTGACGACGACAACGATGATAGTGATATTGGCGAGAGAGAAGAACAAGAGGCGCCGAATAGTCTAATTGGCAGTAACACTGACGGGCAGAGGCAAGAGACGATTAGCCGGCTGGAGTGCGCTATGGATGAGGGTATGCCGGCGGCCTATGAGCATGGTGTAGATGTTGACAGCGAGCGAGGTGTGGTTCTGGCCCCGCGAGGCCTCGGTGGGATGCAGTACGACTCGCGCTTACTCAAGCTAATGTATCAAGGGGGAGGCGACACAAACAATAGTTCGTCAGCTGCTGTTCCAGCCGCCACAGCGACTCCATCTGCATCAGCGTCTGAGCGCGCACTATTTACCTCGCCTGACTCGCAAGACGGAGCAAGCAAGACACTGGTGTATAAATACGGCGACTTGCTGCTTGTAATTCTCGGTCCTCCGACCTGTACTCCGCCGGCTCAGGCCCCAGCAGTGGTTGGTGTTCGAGGTGTGCGGAGGATGAGGCGCAAGCGAGTTGGCGAGGTTGTGCAAAGGCCAGATGTAGTGACTAGGTTTAGTGCTGATGAGGCACTGACTATTGAAGGCGTGGTATTGAGATATGCAGCGAGCTTGCAGGCGGCGGCTGCGCGCGATGCCAGCGAAGTACAAGTGCAGAGGCGTAGCGAGACGCAGCTTGCTCTTCACCGGCGGATTCCGCCGTATCTGTTCCAGGAGCGGAGGCAGAGGCTGACGCGGACGAACTGGCGACATGAAGATAGCTCGGTGGTGGCGCTCAACCGATCGTATACTGGGTTCTTTGGGACAAGTACGCTTGAATCTGGTGACCATGTAGGGTCAAGTGCTCCTGGTATGAACAATGGTAACCGCAACGGTGTGGGGGAAGTGAACCCTGCGCCCTTGCCTGCAAATGTCAGGCGGACTTTGTCGGTGGTCAACGCTGAAATTGCAAACAATCGAGGGAGAACTCTGGCTGTATGTGTGAGAATGCACGACAAGGGATGGATTGCTGCTACTTCTGTGTCGCACGACGGTGGAGGATCGGAGTGCTACTGTGTAGTCGATCAGCCAAAGGCAACACTGGCTGATGCCCAAACATTTTTGACAAAGTTATCTCGTAGAGCTGCTTCTAGTGTCACTTGATAGTGTTGTATTTTTTATATAGAGAATAAAAAATAAGAGTATTCTTTTTGTTGTTTAGTTCCTTTTTTTATTTCCTAGTTTTCGTTCATCTCTTCGAGGGGACGGGGTGGGCGTGGGTAGTCGTGGTTGCCGCCATCTTCGCTGTTTTGAGCTGGAACTGAGCTATGTATCGACATTATCGTTTTTTTCTTTGAAGGGAAAAAGGTTAGGTAGAGATATAAAAAAAATATGGCACTTGCGATTTGTATTTTGTTGTTGTTTTTTTGGACGAGTGTGCAGAATCCTTCTTTCTTTTTATACGCGTGAGTAAGTGTAACCTTCGTGTAATGCAAAACCTCTTATGCTGATGGGAATAAAAAAGAAAAATATAAAGAGAAAGAAAACAAAGAGATCATTTTTTTTTTGGTTTCACATTCTTGTTTTTCTCGTTCGTGATAGATAACATAAATAATCATTTCTTAATTGTTCAGCTATTGCAGTTGTATGTACTCTTCATGTGGACAGTTTTTTTTTTCTTTTTTAAAATAGCCCGAAAAAAGGGGGATGTTTCACAAAAACAAGAAAAAAAAATTTGTGATGTATAAGCCTCATTTATCAAATTAAGAAAACAATACTCAAGATGAGAACAACTTTGGGGAGGGGGACACCTACTGAAATAATTGGAAGGTGCGTGGAGAGAAATAGTGGCGTGCATGTGTGGAGTCGAAAGGGAAAAGCAAATCCATATTGTTCTCTTTTTTTTGAACCCTTTGGTACTTTTGACTCGTGTGACAAGTCTAGAGTAAACAATCAGTGTTTTAAAAAAAAAAAGGGGAGGCCTACTTTATTGCAACATAAGCCATTGCTATATCTAGGCAGGCCACATTATACAGTGAGTGGCGATTATTTTTGTATACAAGCATGATAATACCAGTGATTCATGCTTTTTTTGCATGCAAGTCTTCGTGGGTACACCTGACTTGCTCCTCTCTACTTTGTTGTTTTTTGTCGGAGAGAATAGGGTGTAGCAGTGGCGAGTGCTGTATGACCTGTCATCACAATTTATGCAGCTAGCCACAATTTAATACTTTATCAACATACACAATATCGTGACATGTACACCTATGATATTTATAGACAACTTGACTCGGAAATACAAACAAAAAAAAAAAGAATTATTTTGTCAATCTGGTTGTTGTCAAATGTGACAAGCAGCGTGAGTGGGTCTGGTGACCTTGCTCGTTCAATTGCAGGCAAAAAAGTAGGGAATGCGAACCTGGGCTATATCGCTGCACGTCTCAAGAGTTGTTGTAAACTTGAAATTTTTGTTGTTGTTGATCGAGTTTGTGCCAACCAATGGCTCGACTCACTCGATACAATGGATTGACTTTCATGTGGCAACACAAAATACTGTTGGTCGTCTTTCTGGCTTATGCGAGGCCTGCTATTCGACTAAAATTGAACATAAATTGACCGAGTGAAAATCAATCTACATTCCTCAAAAACATGTATCAGTCCAAGTTGACGGGTTCTCTCTCCTCCGGCGTGGTTCCCACGAACCACAAACAAATTTTTGGCCGAACTTTTATTTTATTACCAATAGTATAAAAATATGCTGCAGCTACCATGCTGGTTTAAGCTTTTGTAGTACAAAACAAAATATACATAGTAGATCTACATTTCGGTCGTTGGACAGTGCATACAGCGTGGAGGGGAAAAAGATCGTCTGAGCAATGTGTATAGATAACGAATAGGAATAATTTAAAAAAAAAGTCGGTCCAGTAAGATTGTCCAAAGCATGCTCAAAAACGGCCGGATGTTGTACGACCAATCGGGGATAATCTATACACCCCGGAAGTAGGCGCGTGAGAGATTATGAAGTTCCGTCTCCGGGGCGATTAACCAACACGCACATACCACCTTACCAGGATGGAAATAAAGAAAAAAATTATGTGTAAATCTCTTCCGTCTAAAAAAAAAATTGTCCATGAGGAAGGGAAAATGTCGGCAGAGCAAAACATTTTTTTTTTTTTACTTTTTCTCAATTGCCATTTTTATTATTGACAAGGCTTGTTCCCCCGTGCCCCCATCCCCTCTTTATTTTTTCCTAGAGAAATAGAGTAGTAAAACGAATGAGAGAAGAGTCGGTCGGCTGTGTGATCTCCACACGGGGTTTGTCTGTCGGGCCGGTTGCCCCTTCCCCCACATTTTTTGTGTGTGTGGTATGGACGGCAATGGATGGTGGCGGATCAGCCGCCTAGGGCACAGACTTGGCAGACAAGGACAATGGGCTTGTCATATTAATGTGCCGAAAGTGAGCAGAGTCTAATGATTGTTGCTGTAATTGCAGCTGCCTCCTTTGCTCTCGCTTTCTCTCCATCGCTGCTATAAAAAGAAGCAGCCACCCCGAACCTTCCTTTGGTTTCTAGTCATCCTAGTTTCATCAACTAACTGATATCACCAATTTTACGGCGCGCAATAATTTTTTTTCTCTCATTTGATATCTCTGTAACTACGCCTCTTCTTCTTTTTTATATTTATATTTTTTTGTGTACGGTCTTTGTTGTTAACCATGGGCAAAAACACGCAGACTTACTTGGTAGGTGGTGTGTCGGCCATTGGTGGGTTCCTTTTCGGCTATGATATTGGAGTGATATCGTCGATTCTCGAGATGGACTACTGGAAGCTCTATTTCCACAACCCAGGTTCAGTAGGAGTGGGTGTTATTGTCTCGCTACTTACCGCTGGTTGCTTTGTCGGATCTTTGTGTGCTGGCTGGATCGCTGATCGGTTTTCGCGTAAGCGGGCTATTATGTCAGCCTGTGTTGTCTTTTGCCTTGGCGCTGCCATTCAATGTGGCTCTCGCAACCGTGCTATGCTGATAATTGGCCGGTTCATTGCCGGTCTAGGCGTCGGCGTGCTTTCTATGAGCGTGCCAGTGTTCCAGTCTGAAATTGCACCGCCGCATATTCGCGGACGCCTTGTGTCTCTGCAACAGTGGGCTATTACTTGGGGTATTCTGGTGGCCTTTTGGATCGACTATGGATGTCACTTTATCGATAGCCATGCGTCGTGGCGTGTCCCTATCGGTATTCAGATCGTCCCTGCTGTTATTCTATTTGTGGCTATGATATTTATGCCGTACTCGCCGCGCTGGCTAGTGGATAATGATCGTATTGACGAGGCCCAAAAGGTGTTGGCGCGCTTGCGGTCTGGTGGCGATATTCATGCTCCAGAGGTTATGGAGGAGCTGGAAGAAATCAAGGAGGCTGTGCGTATTGACCGCGAGACCGCTGTACGCAGCTACACTGACCTTTTGCGTGTGCCGATCCGCCGCCGCGTTATCCTCGGCGTGCTTATCCAGGCCCTGCAGCAGCTGACGGGAATCAATGTGTCTATGTACTTTGCGACGTCTATCTTCAAGCAGGCGGGGCTCAGCGGCGATAATGCGCCACTGTTGGCTCAGGGCGTGAACGGCGTGGTCAATATGCTGGCTACTGTGCCGGCTATTCTGTGGATTGATCGGTGGGGCCGTCGCAAGACACTTATGCTTGGATCTCTGGGCTGTGGTATCACATATTTCATCCAAGCGGTGGCGAAGGGCGCTACGCAGCACAAGACCTATGATGAGGACGGCTCGTTGAACCTCAATATTCCCAAGGGACCGTCGTATCTGATCATCGTCATGATGTACCTGTTTGTGGCATCGTTTGCCATGTCGTGGGGACCTATCGGCTGGATCTATCCGTCGGAGATTTTCCCTATGCGTATCCGCTCAAAGGCCAACTCGATAACTACAGCGTCGAACTGGATCTTCAACTTTGTCATTGGACTGGTATCGCCGATCCTTATCAAGAAGATTACTTGGGGATTGGACTTGATATTCGCTATTATCATGTTCTCGTCTATTGCCATTGTCTATTTGTTCTATCCGGAGACCAAGAACCGCTCGTTGGAAGACATGGAGGTCATCTTTACGGGCTCTATCTGGTCGCACAAGGACCGCAAGCGTATCGCACAATACGACAATGCCAATAAAGGACATGAAGATGATAAGATAAATAGCAAAGATTTTTGAATAATAAGCGACTTTCACTTTATTTAGCGTGTATGAATATTATGTATTGAGCCAATTATTTTGGTATCAGTTTAAGTTGTACTACATGTTGGACCGTTGGTGGGGACTTTGGTAGCGGAGGTCTAGGCCATCCATCCACGAGACCAAATTAGGCAAGAACAAGCCTAGTGGGCGATTAACGCCCATCATCTCCAGCATCGTGCTTCCAGGCAGAGTCGTCGCGCGACCTAGATGAGCCATCGGCAATAGCGGGTCAGCAGGCAGGCGTCGGTGGTGGCGACCAATGCCGGTGGGCGTAGTGTGGGGGTCAAGCACGGTGATTTCGTGATGCTCTGCGCCAGTGACAGCAGCCGCTGCCGCTGAGAGCGGTCGACGGTGTCCGTTATTATCAGCATCGCTGGTATCAGAGGACATTGCCGTAGCAGTAGCTGACGAGGTCTCGCGCTTCCGTACAACAAATGGCTGGCGATCAATATCTTGGTCATCAACGGCAGTTACCGCAGACAATAGTCCACCAGCGGATCTATCATGGCGACCGATATCCACACCTACGGCGCTATCGTAATCGCGCCATCCACTGGCATCTTCTGTAGTGAGCGGGGGCGGTGCGCGCGAGAATACGGCCATTTTATAACCACCGTCGTCTCTATCAGCGTCGTTATCGTCGTAGTAAAAGACATCGTCTTCCTGTGATGAACGGAAAAGAGCATGGGCTTCTTCTTCGGAGAGACTGAGTTTGGACCAGGCTACGGCCATCTGTGCATCGTGTTCGCAGCGTAGGCGAATAGCGAAATCGAGAGTGGAGTAATACAAATGGTGAATAAAGAAGGTCAATAGTGCACCAATAAGCACATCAATGGTATAGTGATACCTGGCCAAGAGAACAGTGAGTATGCCGATAAAAGTATGTAAAGCGCTGTAAACGAGTATAGACCAGTGAGTAGCGTACCGCTGCCAAAACAAGAACGATATTAGGAGGATTGCGGTATGTCCCGAGAAAATTTTGTCCGTACATTGACCGATATTCCCCGCCAATATATCTGGAGTAGCTTTTATAACTTGCCAAGTAGACTGCGGTATATCGATTTTACAACTAGATATAGACGGCGGTACGGTAGTTACTGAGATAGTTATAGACCGAATGAAATACAATATAGCTACCATCCATCCTATCCTACGAATAAGCATTAGTCGCTCTCTCCACCCGCGTGCACAGATACAGCCGCCGATAATACAGATTATTACTGATGTACCGACGAATTTGTCCGATATCCAAGCTCTCTCCAATAAGGGTAGTCGTTCGAGTATAACGTCCTGTAGCAGAGCGTAATTAGGCCATGGTTCGCTCAGTGTGTGGTTGAGAGTATGTTCGGTTTGCTCTAGTCTATGTAGCCATCGCATATCAGACCACTGTTGACATACGACCATCCAAACACCGACGCTGAATAAAACAGTCCAAGCAGTCAATGTACGAGATAACTCTTGTAAAAATGCTCGTGACTTGAACAACTCTGCTAACCCCACTATATAGCGAGCAATAGCGATAAAGAAACCAGTGACTACCGATCGCATAGTAAGAAGAAGAAAAGAGGACAATAAAATATATAACGATAAATAAAAATAATGTGAAAGAGAAAAGAAAGAGTGTATTTTTTTTCCTTTTGACAAACGTGCGTTTGATGACAAGCCCTCCCCTTTTTTGCTTGCCCAACGCCTCAAGTACCTGTCCCTCAAAATAAATTGTATAAACGCTAACCGTTCCGTTGATTTTCTTTATTTCCCTCCCCCCCACTCCCAAATAAGTGGCTTTTTTTTTAAAAGGATCTACTCACAACGCCTTCTTTATTAGGAAAGATGACAACCCATGCACATCTTTCCCTATTTTTATACCATATAATAATAAACTAGGGGCTTCTTGATAGTGTAACCCCACCCACCTAGAAAGTTCCTTGAAAAAAAATGTAAACAAAAAGAAAAAAAAAAAAAAAAACTGCGCCCTCCTATTGTTCTTACTGCCCAGCCTGCAGGTTTGGGGGGAGGGGGGCATTGTTGCTGCATGTGTTCAAGTTGTTGCAAATCAGAGACCGGAAAAGAAGGATCTGCCTTTATTGTCGTACGAGTGTCTCTCTTTCTATTTGACATGTCATGTATAGAGTTTAAAATATAAAAGAAAAGCGAGGTAAAAGAAAGAAGAACCCATTTTCAAACATAAAAAGTGTAATAGGAGAAAAATGTTATTAAAAGCCCAGGGTATCGACATAGGCGGTGGTCTGAGACAAGCCGATAGAAGCAGCAACAGGCTTCGCCGAGAAGACCTTGGCAGCAGTTTGCGCCAGCGACGCAGCCACGGCATCCACAGCCTCCAAGGAAGCACTAGGGCCCTGTCCCAGCGCCAGCTTTGACAGCTCGCTGATGACGCCGAGCTGAGTGGCCTGGGCCTCGGCGACATCCAGGCGAGTGGCAGCAACGGCCCTGGCGACAGCCTCGGGCGACGCCTTTGCGACGCTGGCCTGAATAACGCCGGCAACCTTCTCGACAGCAGCGCTGATGTGAGCCGACGGCGCCGAGACGAGGACGCCGACGAGCGCAGCATCAGAGTAAGCAAACGAGAAAGACTCGGCAGCAAAGCCCTCGGTGAAAGCCAGCTTGGCCAGGGGCGACGCTCCGCCAGCTCCCCACTTGAGGCGGCGCTGGGCGCCCAGCAGCGACGCAAGCGCAGCGGCCGAGCTGGGGTCGCTCTCAAAGGCCAGGGCGTAGTGCGAAACAGGCGCCGCCGAGTCGTAGATCTGGTGCCCGCCGCCCGTGAACTTTGCCTTTGCGCCAGCGCCAGCGCTCCCCGCAAGCGCGGCCAGCTTCGACTCGCCGACCAGCGCCGCCAGCGTCACCGCATCAACGCCCGTGCCAACGACTGCCACGCGGCCGCTCTGCATGGCGGCCTGCGCATACTCGCGCACAGCATCGCCCGTGTGCACGGGCGACGACTCGAGCGCATAGAGCGAGTTGCCCAGCCCGCTCCTGAACGCAGCCTGGTGCACGCCGTCGATGACCCGCGCCTGCGGGTTCTCCCTGGCGGCCAGGGCCTCGAACCTCACAAGCTTGGCGATGTCTCTGAACTCGTGCTCGGAGAATTTGGTAGCCGCCGCGATGTCGCCCAAAATGTCCACAAAGTACGGCACCGCGTCGCGGAAGCACTGCACTGTGTACGTGATGTTCTCGCGCGTCGCCGACGCCGTCAGCGTGGCTCCGTTCAGCTCGGCCTCGCGCACTGTGCGGAACGACGTGCGCTCCTGCGTGTTCCGGAACCCGAACGCCTTGAGGTAGTGCGCTGCCCCAGAGGTAGCCGCTGTCTCGAATCGCGAGCCGTGGTTGATTACTAAGGAGATGGACGCCAGAGGCGAGTCCGCGTGGCCCTCGACTGCAGCTACTTTGATCCCGTTGGCAGTGCTCAGCACTGTTGGTGCTACGCTGCTTGCCGACGCGTACGTGCGTAGAGAGCCGAGTTTGGCGAGTGCGGCCTTTGAACGAAGCATTCTTGAATCAATCAGAATATATAAAAGATTCACGAGTAGCAATAAAGAAATTCGAAGAGATTCGACGATTGGGATTTGAAAAAAAATGTGTTAACGATATCTCAGTATTGAGATGGATAGCAACGCTTATCAGCAGAAAAATTGAACCATCTGGTAATCCGATCATCTCGTGGATTAGGGAGTGGGCTATAGAGATGACGCAAACTGAGCTCTAGTTGATTGACAAAAACAGCTCTTTGTAATCCTTTATCGTATTTATTTCGCACTATGAATTCCGCTGAACAGATTGTCTCGCCCTACGGCAGCTGGAAAAGCCCGCTCACTGCGGCATCCGTAGCCTCGGCATCAGCCAGCGTCAGCTCTGTGCTTATCGACCGAGCAACCAACCCGTCTCGCGTGTACTGGCTAGAATCACGCCCATCAGAGGGAGGCCGTCGCACACTACTGAGCAAGCTGGTAGACGACTACTCTGACGCCACGCTCATTGAGCACCTAGCTGACACCCAGTGGAACGTACGCACCGCAGTGCATGAGTACGGCGGCGGAGCATATGCCGTACACAACGGCATAGTAGTGTTTGCCAACTGGAGCGACCAAGGCGTATATCTGCTCGACACGCAACAGGGTACGCCCAGGCGGATTGGATCATTAGACGACAAGCTTAGGTATGCGGCATTTGCTATACACCAGTCTGGCAGCTTTGTCGTATGCGTGCGCGAAGATCATCGCGACTCTGAGATCGAGGCTCCTGCGGCCCTGGTGGCTATTGCTTTGACTGTGTCGCAAGAGGCTACGCCTGATATTGTGCTATACAAGGGCTCTGACTTTGTGTCGTCGCCAGCAATGAGCGTCGGTGACGAGATCGCCTTCTTTACGTGGAACCATCCAGACATGAACTGGGACACTACCACTTTGTGGCGTGCTCAGCTTCTCATCGACAGTGGGCTGCCCACAGGCCTGGACCAGCTGAGGGCAGTGGCGGGCCAGACCGAGCGTGAGAGTATCTACCAGCCGCGGTTCGATTCTGAAGGCACTTTGCACTTTATTAGCGACCGCGTGGGAGGATTTTGGAATCCTTACCACGTAAGCTCCAATGGTCATGTTACACTGTCGCTGGCCAAGCCGATCGATAAAGAATTTGCTTCGCCCGAGTGGTCCTTTGGCGAGTCTACTATGCAGCCCGTGCCAGGACACGCCCCCTGTGTAGTAGTAACTTATGGCGGAGAAGACGGACAGTCCGTCTTGGGTATTCTGGATGTTGTCACTCACGTGTTCGATGAACTGCCAACGCCAGGGTGGTCGGTCTTGGGCGACTTTCAGTTTGGCACAACGCGGTCCGGCGAGCCTGTTCTTGTGCTAGTAGCTGGCGGACCTACTGAGCCTCTGTCGCTGTTCACGTATTATATTAACGGTATGACTAGTACTAGACTATCAGCCAAAAACTCTGCAGTAGATGAGATGGCTGGTTTTGTCTCTGTACCACACACTATAGCTTTCCCCACCCGCCTACCATCTAACGAATCGAGTGTAGCAGAGGCGTATGCTTATTTTTATCCGCCAACTAACCGTAACTACAAAGCTCCTGCTGACGAACTGCCGCCACTATTGGTGCTGAGTCATGGCGGGCCTACGTCGGCTGCGCATGCCGTGTACCAGCCCAAGATCCAGTACTGGACGTCACGTGGCTTTGCCGTAGTTGATGTCAATTACGGCGGGTCTACGGGTTATGGTCGTGCTTACCGCGAGCGCCTATATCCGCAATTCGGAGTAGTCGATGTGGAAGACTGCTGCGCTGCCGCTCTCCACCTATCAGCCACCGGTATTGTCGACCGGCACCGTTTGAGTATCATGGGCGGTAGTGCTGGTGGATTCACTACTCTAGCGTGTTTGGCGTTCCGACCCGAAGTGTTTGCTGTTGGCGCCAGTCTCTACGGCATATCTGATCTAGAGGTGTTGATTAAGGAGACTCACAAGTTCGAGGCCCAGTATCCCGTACACCTGGTGGGGCCTTATCCGGAGGCTCAGGCTGTGTATAAGAGTAGATCGCCATTGTACTCGGTCGATACTTTGGCATGCCCGGCTATCTTTTTGCAAGGACTTGAGGATAAAGTAGTACCTCCTAATCAGGCTGTTTTCATGGTGGAAAAGCTTAGGGAGAAAGGGATCAGAGTCGCGCATTTGGAGTTTGAGGGCGAGCAGCATGGATTCAGGCAGGCCAAGAATATCGTGAGAGCGTTGGAGGCGCAGTTGTTTTTCTTTGGAAAGATCTTAGGCTTCGTTCCAGCGGACCATATCGAGCCTGCTGTGCCAATTTACAACGAATAGTAGAAAATGACTCACTCTTTTTTTTTGTCCTCCCCCTACATTCTTCAAGAACTCTTTGACTCACCTCTTTTTTTCTTTTTTCTTTTTTCTTTTTTATCTTTCACAAACTTTTTTTTATAAACTTTTTTTTTATTAACCATGGCAAACTCTTTTATCAATGCCTCGCTTCCCGATACTTCGGATCGCATGCTATTCGCAGTACCGAAAAAGGGTCGTCTATATGACCAGTGCCTGGGATTATTGAGTTCGATCGGTATAGAGTTTAATCGTAAACCACGTCACGATATCGCCCTTGTAACGAACATGCCCATAGCTCTAGTATTTCTACCAGCAGCCGATATCGCCACCTACGTAGCGAAGGGTAATATAGATATTGGTATTACTGGGTTGGACATAATAAGAGAATCGCAGACTGAAAACGACGTCGCTGAACTTTTACGTCTGGGTTTCGGTAAATGCAAACTACAAGTACAAGCTCCTCTCGGTCAGAGTCTAGTGGCGGAGGATTTAGTTGGTAAACGTATTGTTACTAGTTTTATCAACCTTACTAAACAGCGTTTCGCTCAACTCGAAGGCGTCGAACCTGAAAAGATAAAGACTCAGGTACGCTTCGTTTCTGGCAGTGTCGAAGCCGCTTGTGGATTGGGTTTGGCTGACGGTATTGTGGATTTAGTGGAGTCTGGCGATACTATGCGTGCGGCTGGATTGCACGCTATTGATACTATTTTGGAGACGGAATCTGTGCTTATTACTAACCAGAATCCGAGGTTTCCTAGACTGGCAGAGACCATAAAGAAGCGTGTTGAGGGTATATTGACTGCACGTCAGTATGTTTTGTGTCAGTATAATATTGACAGAAAGTCTTTGGATAACGCTTGTCTGATTACTCCGGGGAGACAGGCGCCTACTGTTACTCCTTTGGAGAAAAATGGTTGGGTCGCTGTTAGCGTTATGGTTGAGAAGAAATTGGTCGGCGATAAAATGGACGCTCTTTCGGATATTGGCGCTACCGATATATTGGTCTTGAATATTGCCAATGCTCGTGCCTAAAATACTTTCAATAATATATATTCATATTAACACTCTATTCTTGTAAAGTATTTGATGTCGAGCACTTGCGTAATTTGACAAGAAACGCTGTATGTCCGCCAGGCGTATGTGTAGGTCGACACACAATTGCTTCCTCATTGGCTTCGTCAGGGTTGCGAATAGTCGTTGTGCGTACATCCCATTTACGCCAATCTACCTCTATAATATCTTCGACAAGTAAAGGCCAGGGTTGACAAGCGCGAACCAAATCGATAACCTGCGACATACTAGGCAAGTAACATACCACGTATCTATCAGGCTTAAGGTAGCCGAATACACTGGGTAACTGTGTCCACGGCATTGGCATATCCAGTACCATACCATCGAACTGCGAGTCAACCGACTGTACTATCATATCTATGGTCTCTGAGAGTACGCCAACGTGAAACGAAATCGATGGTAGAAGTATGCCATTTCTAAACTCTTTGACTATTTGCTTCGCATGCACCGATCGCTCTTTACTCCTCTCCACAGTATGCACTATACCACCTGCTCTGGCTAAATACATAGTTAATCCTGCGTTTCCTGTTCCTGCCTCCAGTATTTTGTCACCCGCACCGATATCCAACATATTTATTATCGTCGACGCGTCCTTTGGGTATATCGGTGTGCATTGACGTTTGCAGTGTAGTACGTATTCTTCTAATGTAGGCTGGTGGATCATGAATTGACCTCCGGATCCAGAGTTGGTTTTGGTGGAGACGCGGTCACGAGAGTTTACTCCAATTATATCGGTATGGTGAAGGTTGCCGATTCGTGAGCCATGGATACGACCGGGAGTCAGTGGTCCGAGAAGAGTGGTTTTGCCGCCTCGCGAACAGTCTCGAACCAGAACTACATCTCCTTCTTTAAAAGTACTGAAACTACGTCGAAGAATGCCAACACGTTTGTACGTTACTGCCCACATTCTTGTACAATAAAAGAAAAAAAAGAAAGAAAAGAAAAAAAAAATACTTCCACCCCCAAAAAAAAATGTTTCTTTTATTTTGGCGCTTTTTCAGATTTCCAATATCGGATTAGTATATGGGCATCATCTCTCAATTTATTTACAATAAAGACTAAGTTGTAGATACTTTATATGAACGAATAGGACCGTCCACGTCCTGCCAGTTGGCATTGTTACTAGAAGCAACAGCTAGCGCTCCGTTCTGGCAATTTTCGTCGCTGTAAAACGTTGTCTTGTGTCCGCTGATTGCTACTTGGTTACCGCTCTTTAGATAAATTTCTGGTGTCGTATGACAGTCATTGTCGCGCACTTTGTATAACTTGGAAGTAGCTGTATTCCTTATACCGACATTTGTCAAACCATACACGCCGAGCAGGAAGCTGGAGAGAGCGAATAAAACATGAAAACGCATATTGATATAAAATAGATGGGAATGAGGTTGAAGAGAAAAAAAAAGATGATTATGCACTTTGACGAGAAAACGTTAAAAAAAAAACTGCGCCAAAAAAATGAGAGAAAAAAAACGCTGGTTTATATTAGAAAATGTCGTTATAGCTTTACTGCTTTCTATCACGAATATAAAAAAATATCCCTCCCTTTTGATGTGCGAGTCGATCTTGAATCTGAAAGGATTTGATTGTTCTCTTTCTGAAAACGTGTAGTAAACGCCGAAAACGGACGAGTCGCCTTCTCTGAATATCTGTTTCCCATTTGACCGAGTGCATGGTGATCCTCTCGACCGAAAAGCATTAGAATGTTCTTTTAACGACTGTCTTTTTATAAATAAATAATAAAGTGTACTAAACATCAAAAAAAACGGAAGGATCGCTGCCTCTTGAACATCCGTTTCCTCACCTGAACCAATTCGATTCAGGTATGTTTATAGAGTATTTCGCTCTATTAGGCGTTATTGCTGGCACACTCACAATTCCAGAGTGTGAACTGGCGTTTGTTACTGTAAAATACAAAATAAATCAACCGTGAAACTGGAAACCTAGTCACCTTCCCTCATAGGGACTATGAAAAAAAGTACCCACCCCCATCAGCACTACTAATTTTGTGTCATATAAGGGTATTTTCCGAACCACGCGCTGTTTCCCTTCCTTTTAGAATGTGTTTCCTAGAAAGCAGAGAGTAATCGACATGTACCCATTTTAATAAAGTGAATTAGCACCTGGGCACTTTTTCAGCACAGTTGCCCACTTGGTTGGCTAGTATCCCTGCTTGGGCAGTGTAGGGAATAGATTAAAATTCGGTATATAATCTAAATATCAGATAATAGAGGTCTCCACCAAGATCGCCACTCTTTCTACCAGCGAGCAAGACCACATAAGGTCTATTGTTGTCGTTATGATTTACTATCAAGGAATTTATTCCACTGGATAATTCCACAATGCCATTTTCTCTATAGTAAAGCATGCAAATACGTAATAGCCACTTTAAAGTAAAGCCAAATATCGGCATTGTTTTATTCTTAGCAAAGGAACTACTAGAGAGCTTTTAAAAGAAAGATATGCCACATTTGGCCTTGTCACAAATTAATCCATGGATAGATCAATTTTAGTTTACCACTGGCAGGTGCTCATGTACTTGACGAGCTTGGAGTCCTTCTCCATTGTGGTCATGACGTTGTTCATCAGGGGAGCGTTCTTCTTGTTGAATGGCTCCAGCATCTCAGGCATACCCTTCAGAGTGCAGCGGATAGCACACAGGGTACCGAGGAGTGCCAGATCGACGTAGGTAGTCTTGTTGCCAAAGTAGTGGCCGGTAGATCCGTTCTCCTTCAGCCACTTCTCCTGGTAGGTGACGACGTCCTTGGCCAGGGTCATGAAGCGCTGGATAAAGTTCGTGCGAGTGGTGGGCTCGGTGATGTTGACAATGAGCTGAGTCATCTGGAACAGGTCGTTCAGCTGGTTGCGGAGCTCGGTCTGGCGGGCCACCATCTGGCGGTCCTGCTCAGGAACGCAGAGGTTGTACTTGCACACGAGGTACTGCTCAATGGCCAGAGAGTCGGAGAGGATGAAGCGGGTTCCATCCTTGTTGGTCTCGACGAGGACGGGAAGCTTGCCGACGGGCTGGTTGATCTTCTCCTGGGGCCACTGGGGAGACTCGAGAGTCCACTTGGCACCGGTGTACTCGAGGATGGCCTTGCATGGCTCGGCGCGGCCGGGAGCCTGGAAGTGACGAAGAGTGTAGATCGACATGGCTTGAGATTGGAAAAGAGAGAGCTGTTTTTTTGTTTGGATTGGGTTGATAGAACTGATGATGTTGTGATAGATGAAATGGACAGGCGGAGAGTGTTGCTTTTATACGTAGAAATTTGTATATATTGCCAGCGAACACCTTTGCCTCCGTGTTGTAGGATTAGGTATTTATTTTGTCCAAGCGAGAGGGTGGGAAAAACAAAGGTATGCACATGCGTACCCTTTATTGCTGTTATATTGAAGCGAGTGCGTGCTTCTTTTAGAAAACGGTATGTCCCCTTGGAGCCCCTTTTCCCTCTCTGTCTCTCTCAGTGCGACTAGTGTGCATATATGCCCGCATTTAAGTAGAAGCATAATCAATTGTAGATATGCACTACGTATTCGGGCACATATGTAGAAGACAACGAAAGAGGAGAGAGAAAAGGGGCACCCTATCAGAACTACACATGTACAGCTTTTCCCCTGCATATACGTGGGTAAGGGGTGTGCGTGCTTTGCATACTTTGTCTATAGATAATGTGTTGTTGTGGAATAATTGCCTGATACTGAGGCACAATGGAGCGGGGGTGGAATACCTTTCCTGCGGAGATAAGCGAGAAGTAGATTAGGGTCTACGACACACAGACAACTTGTAAATAAAAAAGATACCTTACCCTATAATGTGGGATCAAAGGTGTAGCTAATTTAACTAATTCAAGCGATAATCGACGGATAGCAAGCTACTTGCCTGACATTCTGAGCAACATCGGATGAGTGCTCCGGGTGCAAGCTGTTGCGAATGCCGTGCTCTGAGGAGCTGCAGGATGAGTTGCAACTCCAAGTCACACCATGGGGCGTAGTTAAGTGTCTCATATATGGTTTTTTTTATCTGAGCTGCGTACTCTTTCCTTTTCTGCAAATTATCTCGCCAACAGTATTTTTAGGCCTTCATGGCAATTATCTCTTATTTTATTATTGTATTGCCAAAAGACTACCCTCTTCCATTGACTTTAAATGACCGGATAGGGCCGTTAGTGTTATAATGGCTGCCTGGGAAGCTAATAGGAGTCTCTCCCATTTTATAAGCACAGTTTTCGTCTGCGTAAAAGGCTGTACCGTATCCGGCGATTGCAAGTTTGAGCTGCCCTATATTAAATGTTGTCCCCAAGCTTCGGCAGTTACCGATGAGATCCTCGACACACTTGTTCTTGACATCATCGGCTACGCAGACATATGTTGACCTGCACACGGTAAGCAGGAGGCCGAGGATAACGAATAAGACGTGGAAGTGCATAACGATTGAAAGGGAGGGCGTAATGAAAAAGGGCTGGTAGGATGTTGGATAGAGAGGAGAGGAGGTGAAAAGTCAAGGGGTGCGGTTCTATTTAAGAAAAACGTTGTTGTAGTTTGGCCACTACATCGCCAAAATAAATGTGAACTTGAAGCAGACACAAGGACATTTGTGTCAATCTTTGAGCAGAAATAATTAGGATACCGTGTCGATCACTCTTTTTATGTGAGAACGGGTATCCAGTGGGAAAAAAAAAACAATAACAAACTATATCCCCACCAAACGAATATCCGTTTCTTACATGGCCCAATGAGCCTCAACATGTGTCCATGGGAGTACTTTACTATTAATAGCTGCGTGTCGTTTGTAGTACAGGCTGTACACGCTTGGTGGCTCAGTTCAGTCTATATTTTTAAGCTAATAATACCCTATAAAAGCTATTGAACTGATTTTAATTAAGCACACTATTGGAGATGCTAGAATATTTGTGTCCTAGAAAACAGAGAGTAACCAACATGTACCCATTTTAATAACGTGATAATTCACCTGGACACTTCACCAGCGCAGTTGCCCACTCGGTTGGCTAGTATCCCTGCTTGGGCAGTGTAGGGAATAGATTTAAATCTGTTAAACGTTTCAAATGTCCGTTAATAGAGGTCTCCACCAAGGTCGCCACTCTTGCTACCAGCGAGCAAGACCACATAAAGTCTGTTGTTATTGTTATGATTTACTATCAGGGAGGTTATTCCATCGGAATACTCCAACATGTCTCTTAATATATAGTAAAGCATGCAAACCTGAACTAGCAACGTTAAAGCTAAACATTGGCATTGTTTTATTCTTATCAAAGGGAATACTAGAGGGCTTTAAGATGATATGCCACATTTGGCCTTGTCACAAATTAATCCATAGATAGATCAATTTTACAGTTTAGCACTCACAGGAATCCATGTAATCGGCGAGCTTGACGTCCTTCTCCATCGTGGTCATAATGTTGTTCATCAGAGGTGCGTTCTTCTTGTTGAATGGCTCCAACATCTCAGGCATGCCCTTCAGGGTGCAGCGAATAGCACACAGGGTACCGAG
>JANBQS010000347.1:0-20406 GCA_027577415.1 Coemansia sp. RSA 922
CGCGAGTCGCCAGTTTTAAGATTTATGATTGGCTTCTGCAAAGCACAACAACCATATTTTGCTCAGATCTGCTTGCCGTGTTCACATCCGCATTCTATGCTGAACTTCTGCCACACCTTGGCGCCAGCGGTCAGGCGGCCACAGAGATATCGGTGCTGAATGTCCACCAGCCCACTTGCCACACCGCTGGATCTCCACATGGCGGGATACTTGCATATCGTAGGCTGCACTTTGTGTTCTGATTAATCGGCGTTGTCAAGAATACCGTTTGTTTTGCAATGGCTACCATGGTTGGAAAGTCTGCCCCGCCATGCTAAATTAATCTGATCGGCCACATCAGCCCTTGATTTCGCCTATCATAAACTTCGTTTTCAGCATAAATTCCTGCGCCAGATATTTGTACAACCAAAATATTTAAACATCGGGCGCACTAATGCCTCCGCTCTTGGCCGCCTCTTTGTTGTTTTTATTTCGGTGAGTGACAGTGCAATACAAATATTTGCTACCAAGTAAACATGCTAAATTTTTAGCAAAAGATGCGCTCAAGGAGAGCGCTGTATAAATGAGCCATGGCCATCCGTTTTATGCCCAAGCGAGTATTATACGTACTACTCTTGAGAAGCTCCAGTCGCGTAAATTTTCATATCCCTCCACTTCTTATCGGGCCATGATATTAACAAACTTTGCTCTCGCCGCGATGGCCGCCGCCACTGCCCTTGCACACATGGCCATGGTCAAGCCGTGCTCTCGCTATACACCTCGTGGCGATTGCCCTCCACTGCCCGCTGGCCAAGAGCTTGACTACAGCCTAAACTCACCCTTGGAACCCAACGCGCCATTGTGCAAACATACCGTCCCCTACAGCACGCCCGTCGAGACATGGACAGCCGGTCAACAAGTTACTGTCAAGTTCGACTCGGTCAATGGCGCAGCTCATGGCGGAGGCCACGCACAGTTTTCCGTGTCGTACGATGGCGGCAAGACGTTTGCTGTAGTCCATGAAGTGCTAAAGCACATATTCTTCAATGGGCCATCCTCGAGCAACACTCCCGAGGTGCTCAGCTACACATTCAAGCTACCTAGCGATCTACCCAGCTCTAAAAAGGTAGTTTTTGCGTGGTCCTGGGTCAACGCCATTGGTAATCGCGAGTTTTACATGAATTGCGCCGATGTCGAAATCAAAGGAACGTCAAGCTCGTACTCGGGGAAGCAGATGGTAGTAGCAAACATCAACGGTTACCCGACTATCCCCGCTTTTAACGGTAACTACGATACTGGATTAGACATGTACAAGAACGCAAAGAACGTTACTGTGAAACCCACTGGTTAAACCTAATCACTGTACAATAAATCCATAGTTGAAAACAGCAACCACACATCCTCGGCTATGAACTGGCTGCTAGTTCTAACAGTATTGATGAATATGAGATCCTTAGTGTTTTTAATATCATTAATCACTTTATGGAAAAGAGCAGTCTTTGTTTTAATGCTGCAAGTTTTTTTTTCTTATGTAAAGGCAGTGTGATCCTCAAAAGACACTGCCACTTTCAAAAGCATTTTCTTTTAAACAGCACACCAGCTCACCAGCTCACCACATCTCCCTTAAAATGTGCTTGTCGCATTTGTGTCATGTCTTTTCTGCATACTATCGCTAAGATTTTTATTTTGCTTTTCTCGGTATTAACTTCATACTTTTACTAACATTACAACAACCATGTCAATGTCAATGACTACATCTTCTGCCGCCAAGGACACTACTATTCTTGACTTCAACCTCAGTCCAGCTGACATTGAACGCGGCACAGATGCTCTCATCGAACAAGGCAAGAGAGCACAAGATGGTGGAGCCGCACAGACCAACCCGACTTTTGCAAACGTCATCATTCCCTTGGCTACCTATGAAAACGAGGGGTGCACGCTGGCCAGTTCTTACCTTTCTTCAGAATGTCAGCACTGACAAGGACATTCGCGACGCTAGTATGGCTGCTGAGGAGAAGCTCGATGAAGTAGATACACCACCCTCTCTCCGGTCTGTATGTACATAAACGAATTACTCACATTAACTGAGTTACTGTCCATGTCACACAATCAATAGGCATTTGAGATCCAAGTCCTTGATGTGCGAAGATGTGTATAAAGTAGTGCGTGCTGTATTTGACAACAGGACGGAAGTTGCTAGCCTTGGCCCTGAGGATTGCTGACTAGTATATGGAGCTGTCATTCTGTCACATTGGCCTTGCGCTAGACAAGGATAAGCGTGAGCACTTAGGCACAATTAGAATGCGTCTGTCAGAGCTGGCAATCAAGTTCAGCTGCAACATCAACGAGGGCGATGGCGATGGCCGGGCTGTGCTTATGCGTGACGAGCTCGAGGGACTCCCGAGGGACTTTTTCGAGTGCCGCGCTACCAAGGTAGTTGATGGCCAGGAAGGATCTGCGGTTACGACAAAGTACCCTGACATCATTCCTGTCATGAAGATGGCCAAGCGCGAAGAAACCAGAGAGCGTATGTTTGTGGTTGAAGGCCAACGTTGTCCAGAGAACATTCCCATTCTGCAAGAGGCAGTTGCTCTGCGCTTGGAGGCTGCCCAGCTGCTTGGATACAAGACACACGCCGAGTTTGTACAGGAGGAGAACATGGGCAAGGCACCAGTACCCGTGCTGGAGTTCGAAGAAGATCTGCGCTCGCAGCTCAATGTCCTCGCTGACACCGAGATTGAAGAAATCGAGGCCCTTAAAAAGGCCGACAAGCAAGCAGCGAGAAAGCCATACGCTGGACTGTTTGGCTGGGACTACCGCTACTACTCGAACCTGGTGAAGGAGCGCAAGCACAACATCAACGACGAGGAGGTCAAGTAGTACTTCCCCGTCAAAAAGGTCACTCGCAGCATCCTGGACATTTACCAAAATATGCTCAGTCTTCGGTTCATCAAAATTGACAACCCGCCGGTGTGGCATGCCGACGTCGAGATGTACGAGGTGTGGGAGGCCACGGATGAGACATTCGTAGGGCATTTCTACCTCGACCTGTTCCTTCACGAAGGCAAGTATAACCACGCAGCAGTATGACCTATTCGAGCTGGATTCAACCGCCCCGACGGATCGCGAGAGTACCCGGTAGCAGCAATGGTTGCCAACTTCCCCAAGCCTACGCCATCGGCGCCTGCACGATGACGCAATGACTCTGTTGCATGAGCTGGGCCATGTGTTCCACGGGATCTGCTCGGTTACCAAGTGGGCACTCTTCCACGGCACCAGAACCGAGTGCGACCTTGTTGAGGCGCCATCACAGATGCTGGAAAACTGGAGCTGGGAGCCGTCTGTTCTGCAGAGTATTGCCGTGCACCACCAGATTGGTGAGCCTATTCCCGAAGCACTGGTCAAGCGTCTTGTTGCGGCCAAAAATGAAGGTGCTGGTTTGTTCTATTTGCGCCAGCTGTTCTTCGGCCTGTATGACGTGGGGGTCCACAACACAGCCGGTGACAAGGTCGACGTCAAGGAGCTCTATAACAAGCTCTATGAGGACATCGCTCGGTTCAAGATCGGCAGCCACGACACTTGGGGCATAGCGACGATTGGCCATATGATGGGCGGATATGACGCCGGGTACTATGGTTACATGTGGTCCCAGGTCTTTAGTGCCGACATGTACGCATCGCTCTTTGCCAAGAATGGCGTCTTTAATCCGCAAACTGGCTTGGACTATCGCTACGAGATTCTGCATCCCGGTGGTAGCCGCGATTCCATGGACAGCTTGATAAAGTTCATGGGTCGCAAGCCCAACAACCGCGCCTTTTTAGAGGCAAGTGGTCTGAACAACAGCCACAACTGAGGTACTGTAGCAGTCTGTTGTATTGTCGAAATATAACATTAGAACACAATATAGATACTCAATTATAATTGAGTAAATAGTTGAATAGTGGACAGTAGAAAAAGCCAAACTAAAGCTAGATAACCAACACATCCTCAAATTTGTCAGAACCAGTTAATTAACCTATGCGCATCAGCCCCCTAGAACGAGTCTGGCTTGTATCCTGAGCGAGGTAGCAGAAGTACAAGGCAATGATTCCTAGCTCTAGAGTCAATGAGGTCACTATCCCCATTGCTCTGGTACGGGTAGCACCACTGCCATCTCCTATCTCTGTTCCGCATCGTTGTCTATGGCCGCTTCATTATTTGGCACCTCTTTCGCGGTTTAATAGCTGATCTTTCTGCCCTTTAGATCTGGAGGTCAATGTGCTCTTTCCACCAGTTGCAGTTGTATTCCATGCGCTCTTCCATATGTCACTCCATGTCCATCGTGTATGTCATCAGTCCCAGGCTCCTTTTTCCTTTGTTGATGTTCTGTAGTTGGTTACCCTTTGCCATCGCCTCTTTACGCTCAGTACCCACTCCTTGGATATTAAAATCGATGGTTATAGGGTAAGCACATGTGCTAGTGCAGCCTGGGCTGAGAACTTCCCTAGTCGCTCCTCGACCTCCTCAATTGCTGGTGGTTGAACCGTTGAGTTGTGCGTGCATGTCAGCAAAGGCGCCTTAGGTCTCAAGCTGTTCGCAGCCTCATAGGCATAGCAACATCTCCATCTCCACCTTTTGGGTAATCATTCGGGTAATACCTATTCCGGCTGTTCAGAGATGCTTCTAGGATATCCCCAAGCTTGATAATTAACGACTTACGGTTGTGATCTGCCCTATTCATAGTCTTGCGAATGTTTTTGCATACCCATTAGCCGGTCTGCCTTATGCCATGTTGGCAGCATTCCAGATCAGCTGGGCTTGGGAGTGAGCACAACGATGGTTGCATACAGGGAGCTGCATAGCCATTGCTCCTGTAGGATTTTTATGTGCCTGCTCTGTTTCCATCGGCGTCGTCATAGTTGTGTCTGTTGGTGTTGGTGTAGGTAGTGGTTGTCCTGGTGTGCTACTGTGGCTTCCAGGCTTTTGGCCAACTTATCTGCAAGCTGTGCGCGCATAGCTTGATACAGATGTTGGTCCTACATTCACTGTTCGCTGTGTCTGCGAGTCAGCTGTCCAGTAGTCAGTGGTGCGAGTTGGATACTCATGTATAGTTTATACTGCAGACCGCCTGTCACTGGTGTAGTGTGCGTGTTATATGGCTTTGGGTTGCTGTGCGTGCTATCTGCTGCTGTTTTGGCCTTTTCGTTTCCTGCAATGCCGCTTTGCACCTTGACCCAGAGGAGCGTAGTCAGCTGTACGTCGCTTGAACCTTGGTCATATGCAGACTACTAGATATATCATGTTGGGCATTTTGTACTTGTACTTCTTATTGTATATTTCCAACAATGTCATTACTGGCGCCACTGCCATCAACTTTACAGCTTGATAAAAGTAATACCACATCCATGCTGTAGAAAGGGCTATAATTTAGTGCCTTAGACGGTCTTGTGACCTGAAACTTTCCAAAAGGCGTAATAGTCGGCTGCCACCCACCTCAGCAATCGAATGAAGCATATATATCGGCCATGCATGGAGGACGTAAAGGCCAGATTATGACTCCACACCAACCTCCTAGATATAGATGACGGTGCCTGCAACAAATAACACCGCCTCCTAGGCGAATGTTTAAGGAGTGGGCAGGGGAAGCTATGCGGCTACTTGCACAGAATCCGAATGCAACCATATTTGAGAAGGCAACAGCAGTGCTGGAGTTGCTCAACGACGATTTTTGTACTATAATTTGCGATGCTCAGGAGCAGTCATTAGGGTGATACTGGCCGCTCAAACCGAGGAAGCCGCCATGGTGGTCTCACTTACTAAAGGAGCTTAAGAACCACGCAATTCTCGAAAATCACTATTATTAGTCACTAGTAGAGAGTGGACCCGCCAGCGAATACCTCACCATCAACGCTGATGAGGATGCACTTGAAGCCCAAAAGGAGTTCAATACGGCCTACCAGCAAACAGTGCTCGCCTGGCGGTAATGCAGACAGCACCTGCTGTCTACAGGCTCTGTTAGTGCCATGATGCCAGCCCGATCAGCATCATTTATGAGGAGTACCGACGACACCTATGAAAGAGTCAGACCAACCCGTTCACGGCTGATACAGTGAAACACACGCTCAAGCATTGTGGTTCCAGCAAAGCACCCGGTCCAGACGAACTCCAAGTAGAAGCTCTCAAAGCCTGTTCTGTCGCAGTCGAGGCTCTTACGTAGCTACTCCAGCTCTGTTGGCAATTTGGCGCAATCTCAGTCACGTGGAAGCAATCCCGACCAGTGCCCATCTTTAAGAAGGGTAACCCTGCGATGGCCACCAATTACTGTCCTATATATTAGATCTATACTAAGGAAGGTTGTTGAGAAATGAATACTTGATCCGAGTACTCAGAAAATGTGCTTGCTCAATCGCAGTCAGCAGGGCTTTCGATCTCGCTGGTCCACCACAGTCGATGCCGTAGCAGCACTCCTAACAGCAGCATTATCATGCCAACGGGGATTCCGTGTCATCCTAAATAGGGATATTAAAGGCACGTATGACTGTGTACTCTGTGATAAGCTATGCGAGACAATTAGCGAGAACAAACTTGAAGGCTGTCTATACCTCCTAGTAAAGACCATGCTGCTAAAGACATCGTTTGTGGCCGTGGTAGATAACGAGCTATCCGAGCCGCAGGCAGTCCTTGGTGGCGTAGTACAGGATGTTGGAATTTCACTCCTTTTGCACTATTTCTCTATTCTGTCGGATCTCTATTGTTCGCTCCTCTCTTATTCTAAAGGGTTCTATTCCCTTCTGTGCCTGATTTCTCTGGCCAATCCCTTTCTATCTTAAAAACTCTTCTTTCTTTTCCTTCTCTTCTCTCTTGTTTCCTTTAGTCAACAAAGCTTCATTTTTAACACAGGACTCCTCCCTGCGGCCGTTAATCAACTACATGATCGACAAAGCACCATGCCTGGTGCACAAGGAAGGGCTGAGCGCTTGTGCTGCATGCAGTCGCATTGGCGTCATCGCCTTTGCCAATGACATTGCCATAGTTACTCACTCACCTGATGAAGCACAGAGTACTCTGGATATAATGTCCACATTTGTCACCGAGCAGAAGATTACATGGGCCCAGAGATGTGTGTCTTTCTAGCTACGCCGCAACTGTCACTTCAGATCGATGGACAGGCTCTTCCGCAAGAGCATTACTTCAAGTACCTTGGACTTATGATCGGCGTCAAGGGCATTGCTCCCAAAAAACACATAGAGTTGCTATGTGCACATGTGCAAGCCAAGCTTGGCTACATGCGCAGCGTTGGCATCACGCACTTAAATGGTAATCTCAACTGGGTAATTGGCATGTATAAGGCCTTTATCCGGCCCACCATGGAGTATGTCTTGGAGATCTGCATTCCTAATGCCTCACTTATTAAGGTTATGGAGTGCTGCCAGGAGGACATGTTGCATGTCATGCTCAGAGTACCCAAGTCAACGTCATATGTGGCTATTCTTTTGCTGTGTAAGATGGTGACAATGGAGTACTGCTGGCACGGGACGATAAGTACCTTTGCCGTCCTTATCATACGCGTTGATAGCTGGCTTGCGGAGAACAGCCACCAGATCCCACGGCTGTGTCAGGAGGCATATTTCGCCAGCCCACCTCATCGCATCATCATGACCATTGGCGAATAGAAGCAGGCTTGCTTGCAGGCTCTTAGGGACGCTAACAAGTCGGACACACAAGTCGCTCAGATCACGTCACTGGGCTTCATATGCTCGATGTTTGTACAGCACAGGATGCCGATTATCCATTGGCTCCTAGGCGCTGTGGCGGGTCAACCCTCACAACGCCAAAAGTGTGGTGGGACTATATCTCGCGACCTCACCACAGACTGCATCAGTGCCGCCACTAAGCTTGGCCCTCTCATTGGAAATGCTCTCCACAAGCTACGTGGACAACAAAAGGGATCGCTTTATATAGGCAAATGCCATTGATGCTGCGATCATGGCTCTAAACAAGAACGATATGGCTAGTGCGATTAAGATTGCATTGGTCATTGACAAGATCTATACCCATTGCCTCTGTTGACACTTGCTTATAATACCACTTACGTCCCTTATAATTCCGAGTGGTGCTCCCAAGAAGAGTTATTAACAACACCAAAGCAGCATCAGAGTAAACATAATCAAGGGTTTAGACAACATAAATAGGGTAAACGTTATTTTTATTATCAATACACTTATTTATATAGTAAATTTTGATATTCGTCTTGTCAACAGTTGCATGTTTATAATTGTACACTCCGTTAAAATATTATTGGCGATACTCTAGTTTATTCAAGCCTTGTTGCATTGCCTTAAATTAGTTATACCAGTTCCACAAAACTAAGCTTGTAGATGTATTCATGAAACCACAGTTCGACACTTGTTATCAATAATTTGTTCAGATTTTGTAACTTGCCAAACATTAGTAAATAATGTAACATTCTAGTACACTAAGTCAACGGTGTTCATCCAAAACTTGTTGCAAAGTATATTCGTCATGGCTTTCCTTGACATGGTTATGTGAATCCCGTAGCCACCAATCGATGGGTGTACTGGGATAATTGCCACGTAGTGAGGAAATTGAATCTCGATTGGGCTTACCCAAGCAGGAATGCCACTGCCAAAATCGGCCTTGTATAACTCAAACCGAGACTGATTAGACACAACTGCTGGCATTCTAGTTATATCTTGCGCCAAGGGGCACATGAAGCGCGAGGGATCATTGTTTAGCGTATCAAACAACTGTCCAATGTAGGGAGCGCCTATGTGACGGACTAGCTGCCGCACTCTCCTAGCCACCAGAGCCAGTGAGCAAGCATTAATACCACCAGTCATGCTCTCGAGTGAGTTGGTTAGACAACCTGCAAACACTGCATTTCCCATATACTTCGCGGCTCTCAGACCATCTAGCCGTGGGCGCGTATCAATGACAATCTCGGTAGCAAACTCCCGGCCTTGGACAAAGACTGAAGGGATAACATATGAGGCTAAATAATTTAGAATGCCCAAATGGGAAGACCAAGTAGTTTGCTCGGCTTCGCTCTGAGCAACCAGCATGCTTACAAGAGCAGTGAGAATGTCATTGTCTGAAATGCGCTCGGTGCAATCGACATGCTCCTTTATAGAAGAATGAAGCAATGCAAGCATGTGTGAGGAGATGTGGAATAAATGACCCTTGTTGTCCGGAAGAGAAACAGCACTGCCGATTAGTGCTCCTCGAGTTCTGGGTGAAATCCATGCCAGCCACTTGGCTAATAGACTCGATGTAGTGAACATATTTCTAGTGGAGTCATCAAGTGCCCTTCGGTCTATGGGCACATGTCTAGCCAAGGTATTGCGTGTGAAGCTACCCTGAAACACAGGCAGTTCGCGTGTAGTGTCTCCGCTGTGCATCCACTTTGCAATCTCCGCCCAACGATTGACGAATGTGCAATATCCAATACCATCAAATACAGCATGCGTAGTATTAATAAACAAAACAAGTCCGCTGTTCTCTTGCAATCTGACTACGTGTATGTTGGCAAGTTTAATTGTGCCATCTGCACCTGCCCTAGTAACAGAGCCAGTTGTGGCAACTCCGTGTGGCAAGGCATCCCAGCTAAATTTGGATGCCTGGAGATCTTGGAAATGTACATCGCTTTGGGACTCGAGGTATTCGGGGAGATTTATGTTGTCTCTATCCACGATAATCCTGGCGTGACCGCTGCCATCCATCTCCAGATGCCCGACCAGAATAGGAAAGTCCAGTAGGGTCATAATAAACGAGTCACGCAGCAGCTGTGAAGGCATGAAATTGGAGTCGTCAGTATCATTTCTGTAATAAAAGAGAAAGGGTATATTAGAAAACGACAACAGCGTGTCCAGGACACACAATTCGATAGTCTGTGACTGAATGTCACGTAGTAGCTTGTCCATGGTCAGATTTCCAGCACCATGCAAACAGGAATTGTATTGATGTTGATGTGCAAGCCTAGAACAAAGAAAATGTTGCCAAATGAGTGTGGACGGAGTCACAAAGCTCTTGCTGGCTCCACGCACTATGCCTTTTTGTGATATTAACTAGTGCACTGACATGTCAATATCAGACTTGCTAGGCATATTATTGCCTAGTGAATTCAGTGCAAAGGATATATTTATACGCATTCTATCAACATGTGGCGGCGGCAACATGTCCACGAGGTAAGGGATAGAGTTGATCCTGGACTAGTCACATTCCTCAATGCAGCATTACTGCAATTGAGCAAGCCTCGCTCAGTGATATTATGCTATACAGTTGGTGCGTTGTGCATTAGCGGCAGTCATGCCAGCTTGGCCAACAAGCTCAGTTGGCCAAAAGACTAAAGAGGGCAATAGGTAAATAGGGTAAAAAATAGAGAGAACGTTTAAAAAAAACGCGGTAGTTATTTATATTTTTTTATCTGACATTAGAATATGTTACTTTAGCTTTTTGGCAATCTCCTCAATGGTATGGCCTTTTGTCTCTGGAATTTTAAAGTAAAAGACAACGCCGCACACAATCAGGGCACTGACAAAGATGGCGAATACCCACTCGCCCATCAAATTTTGTAAAGGTAGGAATGCCACAGCCACCATAAATGTGCCAACCCAGTTGGCTGCCAGGGCCCATGACCCTCCTGCGCCCGCAGCTCTAACATCAAAGAACTCTGTACCAAGTAGGAAGGGAACTGGGCCATAGCCAGGGGCAAACGATGCGACAACCAAGTAGAGCGACACCACGGCAAGCATGTTTAGCTTGAGTGCCAGGCCCACGCCCAGCAGGGTCACTGAGACGGCCATAGCAGCCATTGACGAGAACAGAAGTGGCCGGCGTCCAAAGCGGTCAACAATTAGAGCGCCAGAAGCTGTGGCCAGGACATTGAGAACACCGATCATCACGGTCAATATACTGCTGACATGACTTGAAAAGATCTTTTCCAAGACGGACGACGAGTAGAAAAATACGGTGTTGATACCGGACAGCTGCTGGCCAAACTGAAGCAGCAGAACGAGCATCCATGGCTTGCGATACTCGGGAAATGTAAAGATGTTGAATATGGTCACGGAGTTACGCTCTGAGCGCAGTTCTAAGAGCTCATCTTCGTCATTGGCCTTGACGATGTCATCGCGAGTATTTCCAGTCAGGGGCAGCTCATGGGCGTTGTCAGGGTCAGGGGTCTCGCAAGAGGCCTCTAACCTCGCAGGCTGTTCGCCAGCAGTATCCGAGTGAGCGATGGACTGCCATCCAGCAACCTCGTTGTCTATGTTGGCAGTTTGGCGTAGCTTGCGCAGGATATTCCGGGCTTCGGCACGCCTGTTGCGCGACCACAGGTAGCGCGGACTCTCGACGGCAAATGCTATGACGGACAGATGCAAGCAGGCCAAAACAAGGCCAAAGCCCACACTGAGGCGCCAGTATGGACCCTCGTTCAGCAACATGCCAACAGTCAGCGTGAAGAGGATGCCCAAGACAATGCTGAGCTGGTTGAGGAGATTGAGGGTGCCTCGGTACTTTACTGGGGCTATCTCTGACAGGTACAGCGGAGCAATGACTACAGCTACACCAGAGCCAATACCACTTACAAAGCGGCCGATGATTAGCATTGCTGGGGAAATGGCAAGGGCCATCAGCAGCGGACCCAGTACGAAGAATGCGCTGTTGTAGACCAGGGCACCTCGGCGGCCCCAGCGCTCAGCCATCCAGCCGGCAGACAACGAGCCAAGCAAGCCGCCGACAGCAAAGATAGAGGTTGCGAGTGAGAACATGGCGTCGTTCATTGGCAGACACAGCGGGAGAGATGCCCAGTGCATAGCATCCTTGTCGCAGGTGGTGATGATTCCCTTGGGCGTGTTGAGCTCAGCAATGTGGTACCCGTACTGGAGCGGCGAGAGGCACATCAGCGCACCACTAGCAAGGCACGCCCAAGTAATGCCAGCATCCAGTGAGCGTGGCGCGACGTCAGAGGTGCGAGCGGCTTCTCTGTTCAGGCTGGGAGCTAGCAAAAGCGGCGACTCTTCAACTGTGCTTTCACCGTTGGGAGCAATGAGTGTCATTTGAAATTAATTTGAGAGGAGTAAGTAGCAAAGAAGAGAGCAAGCGTATGCTACAAGGCCAAGGGACAAAAGAGAACAGTAAAGGAATGCACAGAATGGACATCCAGCGTCATCACATGACAGCTCAGGCGTTGCTTGGCTCCCAGCTATGCACGGTCTGCGAGATGCGGCGCAAGTACTGGAGGTGGTGGGTCAGATCTCGGGCTTGGGCCAAATCGCCACGGGCAAACGCCTGCGACAAGCTGTCAACAACGCCAGCGAGCTTTTGCTCGTTTCGCAGTCTAATGTCAGCTACTTGGGTCTCGGTTTTTGCCATTTCGATCTCTTCGCGCGACTCCATTATCTCCATGAGAAGTTCAGGGTCGGCGATCTGGTCCTTTTCGTCTATCTCCCTTCCTTGCAACTTTAGCAGGTAGCGTGCTCGCCAAAGTGGGTCCTTGAGCGTGGCGTAGGCGTGGTTGATCCATGAGGACTGGGCCTCGGCAAGCTTTCGCTCCACATCCTCCTTTTGTGAAAAGCTGTCAGGGTGCACAATCTGCTGCAGCCTGAGGAACCGCTGTCGCAGACCGACCGTGTCTACATCAAACGAGGGCTTTCCATCGTCCGACAGCAGGTCAAAGTAGGTAATGCCCTTGCCAACGGGCTGAATGGCGCGGCATCGCTCGTTGTCACAGAGCAGTGATGTTCGCGCACTCTCTCGTTGGCAGCGCCAGCAGATCTTGCCCTGCCCAGGCGTTTCAGGCTGCGCTCCAGCGGCCGGAGAGCAGTGGTTGTGTCGTTGGCGCATATGTGCAGTGCTAGAGTGAAAGGCACTTTCCGTCGTGTGCCTGAGCTCTAACCTAGGCACACGTGTAAATTGGCAAGACCAGCGCCGCAAACTGCCTGCCACAGTATATGTAGCGACGGTGCGCACACATTTATATAGCTTTCGAGCATGCATTTAAAGGGTTAAAAAGTACAATAAATAAATAAATAAGAGCAGATAAGGTTTTTGAGGTCGAGGGGGGGGGCGGGGAAGAAAATGCCGCAAAATTTAACGACGGCTCATGGCGACAGCCTTGGCTGCTGATTTGGCGTTGAGGCGCAGTGGCAAGTCTGGAAAGTACCCTGGCCGCGGCTCTTGCAGGCCTTCACCGCCACCACCTCCGCCGACTTCCAGATCTTGAGCCGCCTTTCGCTGCTGGAGCACATAGTTTTCAACTAGCGCGTAGTTTCTCATGTTTGCCTTGAACAGCGTGTCCACCAAGTCGCCGAGTATCGGGACCAGCCCAACACAAAAGTCGATGGCAATGTTGATGGTCATCTGCGACACTATCGACGGCGGCACGTCGAACCGCCGGCGGATAGTGTTCATGTACGTCACGGCCAGGAACACTCCAGCAAAGTCTCCAATGATTGGGATAAGCCCGACGAGGGACTCGACTCCGAAGCGCAACATCCCACAGAAGCAGGAGAACCTCGAGTCTAGCCACCTTGCGCGCCTGTGCAGTGCCTTTAGCCGCTTGTCGACTTCTGCCTGCTGCAAAAGCCGCGGGTTGCGTATTTTCTTTAGGCCAGCATCGCCCTTTCCATGCTTTGAAGTTGCAGCTGGGTGTACCTGGTGATGTGTCGGGCGTGCCTGGTGTGGTGGGCGTGTCTGATGTGTTGAAGAAGGCGTCGAGTGCACCGACGAGTGTGTTAGAGTGTCAAAGCGCTGACTAGGCATGGGGAATAGAAGTAAATGGTATGGATATCGTGCAAAGTGAAGGCAAGATACTTACTTGGCATTTCGCATCGCCAGCTGCCACTTTAAAAGCATTCTCCAACGTCATGATTGAGTAGTGCCAAGCTCAGGGCTACCCCCCTGCAAAGCACAATGTACGCCAAAAGTAACCACGCGTCTCTTTATACAATATAGATAGCTCTTTTTACAGCTATTAGCCTTTTGTATCCCCTTTGACGCGCATTGTCCTTTGCTGCGCATTCACCACCAACTGTGATCCTTGATCAAATCTACCTCTGTACCTTGAACGCGTTAAACGCGTCGATTGTCAAGCGCGTACAACTTCGCTTTCCCTCCCCACTTGCCATCTTCATAATAATTCCATACTCACTGCAATTTGAATCTACCAATGGGCCGCCTTGTTCAGCTAGAAGTCGAGAACTTCAAGTCGTACCGTGGCCACCAGGTCATTGGACCCTTTTCCAGCTTCACTGCTGTCGTTGGCCCAAATGGCGCCGGAAAATCAAACCTCATGGATGCCATTAGCTTTGTACTCGGCGTGCGCTCTGCGCATTTGCGTTCGTCGCAGCTCAAGGATCTTGTCTACCGTGGACGGACCGTCGAAACGCAGAATGGCCACATCATTGACGAGGCTGGCGACCAGAGCACCCGCCGAGCCTGGGTCAAGGCCGTCTATGAGGACGATGAGGAGCGCACGATTGTCTTCCAGCGTAGCATTACCAGTAGCGGCGACAGCGAGTACCGCATCAACAATCGCACCGTCTTGCTAAAGACCTACAACGAGGCCCTGGAGAAGCAAGATATCTTGGTCAAGGCCAAGAACTTTTTGGTGTTCCAAGGAGACGTAGAGGCCGTGGCTAGTCAGTCGCCCAAGGACTTGACGCGACTAATCGAGCAGATGAGTGGCTCGTGTGACTACCAGCAAGAGTACAGCGAGCTCGAGCGCCTGCAAGAGGCTGCTGCTGAAAAGTCAACGTTTGCCTATAACAAAAAGCGCGCTGTTGCCGCCGAGGTCCAGTCAATCGTCGAGCAAGCCAAGGAGCTTGAGCAGTACGAGAAAAAGATGCAGCTTCGCTCGACGCTGACTGTGCAGCACATGCTCTTTAAGCTCTTTGTTGCCGAGGGCCGTATCCGCGACATCAAGCAGGACATTGGCGCCTTGCATGGCGATTCTATCTCGCACGCCTCGCAGCAGCGCGCTCAGCTCGACTCCGCGCTCCATGCGCAGCAAAAGGCTCAGGCAAAGGCATACAAGGCCGTCAACCGCCAGGAGCGCCAAATCAAGCTTGTCGAGCAAAATATTGAGACTCGCCAGCCCAGGGTCGTTGGCTTGGCCGAAAAGGTTGCTCATGCGCAGCGCAAGGCGAAGCAGATCGAAGAGAATGTCACCAGCGCCCAGGCCGACGCAGTGCGCCAGCGCAGCGTCGTCGACGAGCTTAGCGCCGAGCACGCTCGCGTCAAGGAGGCCGAGACTCGGTTCGAGCAGCAGTGCGAAGCGTCGCTAGCACAGCGAGGATCACAGCTTGGCGACGACACGATGGCCGAGTACAACCGCCTGTCTGAGCAACTGCGGGCGAGCTCTGTGGACGACACGCATCGGCGTGATATCCTGGACCGGAGCATTCAGCTGCTGACTGAAGCTGCGCGCCGCGCCTCCGACAGGCTTGACGCGCTGCAGAGCCGGCGCGAGGGACTGGTGGCCTCTGAGCACTCGTATAGCCAGCAGCGGCAGTCGGCCACATCTGACGTGGCTGGCATCGAGCAAGAGATTCAGCAGACTAGGCGCGATGCCGATGCAGCCAAGACCGAGCACGAGCGCCTGGTACGCGTTGAAATTGAGCTCAACGAGAAGCTTGCTGGCGTCTTGAAGGAGCTATCGCAGGCACGCGCCGATCAGCGCGAGTCGGCACGCGAGGCCAAGCTGAAGGACACAATCGGCACGCTGCAACGTATTTTCACCGGCGTTCATGGCCGGCTGTCGGAGTTGTGCAAGCCAACACAGCACAAGTACGATGTTGGAATTGCCACTGTGTTGGGCCGGCATATGGATGCCATTGTCGTAGACCGCCAGGCCACAGCGATCGAGTGCATCAGCTATATGAAGGAACAGCGCGCCGGCCAGGCCACTTTTCTGCCACTGGATACGCTGCAGCCCCATCAAGTCAACGACGGCCTCCGCCACGCCCACCGCGGTGCTCGTCTTGCTACCGATGTTATGCAGTATGACCCGAGCGTAGAGGCGGCAGTGATGCACGCCTGTGGCAATGCGCTTATCTGCGACACGGCGGATATTGCAAAGTACATTTGCTACGAACGCAAGCTTGAGGCCAAGGCAGTGTCGCTGGATGGCACGGTTATCCACCGCAGCGGCCTGATTACCGGTGGAACTAGCAGCGGCAGTGGCGGCCATCGCGCTCAGGCGCAGAGGTGGGAGGCGGCTGGTGTGGAGAATCTGCGCAAGGCTCGCGACCGCCTAACCGAGGAGCTACACGACGTCGCGCGCGACCGGCGCAAGCTGGCCAAGGAAGAGGTGCTGAGCAGCCATCTAGCGGGGCTGCAAACCAGACACCACATTGCCCGAGAGTCTGTAGAAGCGCTATCACGCAAGGTCCAAGGCGTTGCTACCGAGCGCGAGCATGTCGAGGCGCAGCTTCGTGACTGCGACCCACTTGCGCGCAAGGCTGCCGATGAGCTGGAGCTGGCCAAAGAGGAGCAGCGGCAGCTCAGCACTAGGATCCACACGGCAGCCCGGCCGATCTTTGCGGCGTTTTGCGACAAGCTGGGTATCGCTAGCTTGGAGGTATTCGAAAAGTCGCTTCTGCCGGCAACCGAGGCAGCCGGAGAGCGTCGCTTGCAGTTTGCCACCCACCTCTCGCGCTTGGAGAACCAGCTTGCGTTTGAAACACAGCAGCTTGACGAGGCCACGGCTAAGCTTGACCACCTCACGCAGTTCCTCCAGTCCACCGTGGAGACGCTTAGGCTGCAGCAAGCCGAGCTGAGCAGGGAGCAAAGCGAAATGGCAAGTCTTGTTGCTCAGATCGAGGGCCTCCGTAGCGAGCTCGCGGTGCTCTCGAGCAAGTACAGCGACGCTACGGGCGAGGTTCATGTAGCCCGGCGCGAGCTAGAGCAGGGCCAAAAGGAGTTGGATGCTGCCAGCAAGGAGCTCGGCGCAAAGGTCACCGAGCTGGAGCGCGCCGTGGCTGACAAGGCGGCCGTACTGCGTCGGTGCAAGATTGAGGACATTCCCATCCCGCTCGTGCGCGGTTCGCTGCAAGCGCTGGCTCTCGAGGCTGGTGCGGGAGCAGACTCGCAGTTTGCAGAGTCGTACATGTCTCAGCTGTCGCTTGTCGATACGCAGGCGTCCAGTGTCAGCATCCAGGGTGCCGACGATATTGTCCCCGACTATGCGCCGCTGCCGCAGCAGGCGCGCTCGGGAGTGCCAGCGGCGGTGGATCAAAAGTACCAAGACGACATATCTCGTCTTTCGGCCGAGACTGACGCGCTCAACCCGAATCCACATGCCCGCGAGCGCCTGGAGGCTGCGCAGGCCCGCCTGCGCGACATTGACGCTGAGCACAACGAGTCGCGGCAGGAGGCGAAGGACGCCAAAACAGCGTTCCAAGTCGTGCGCAAGGAGAGGCACGACAGGTTTATGCGCTGCTACAACCACCTGTCCACTGCAATCGACCATGCCTACAAGGCGCTCACGCAGAGCCCGCTCTTTCCACTTGGAGGCACGGCGTATCTTGCGCTCGAAGACGCCGAGTCGCCCTACTTGGCCGGTGTCAAATACCACGCCATGCCGCCACTCAAGCGCTTCCGCGACATGGATCAGCTCAGCGGCGGCGAGAAGACCGTGGCGGCCCTGGCGCTGCTGTTCTCGCTGCAGACATTCCGCCCAGCGCCATTCTTTGTGCTGGACGAAGTCGACGCAGCCCTTGACTTGGCCAACGTCGCCAAGCTGGCAAACTACTTGCGAGAGCACGCCCGCTCAGCCTCGAGCTCCAGAGATGCGCCCGAGCCCAGTGGCGACAACGCCGCAGATATTGATGGTGGCGACAACGCTGCAGATCTCGATGCTGACGGTGACGTTGCTGACTCGTCACACTACTCCCTGCGCCAAGCCGCTCGCGCTAAAAGGCCGGATGCGCCTGCTGAGGACGCGCAGCCCAGCCCAGCCAAGGACGCGAGCTTCCAGTTCATTGTGATATCTCTAAAGCAAGCTCTCTTTGAGCGCGCCCAGTCGCTGGTGGGGATCTATCGCGACCAGCAAGAGAACAGCTCTCGGGTTCTGACAGTAGATCTGGAACAGTATCCAGCATAGCTTATCTAACCCTACATTTTATTCCACGTGACATCACGTGTTAGTGCAAGAAATGGATTTATCATCCCCCCACGATCGGCAAGTTGTCTGTATTTGCTAAGGCGAAAAGGAAAAGCATACCTCGACCAGCCTCAGTTCATTCCATTCCTTAAATTTCAGACATTTTTTAGTTTTAATCTTTACAAAAAAGTACGTATTTTGCGTGGGAGGATTCAATTAGCGCAGTTCCCGAGTTTTTTTAAGCGAGCAGAGCGAAGTAGTAGCAGGAGCAACAGTAAAGTAGTGTGGCATGTGTGCACACACGCCAAAAAACTGAACAGTCGATCTCGCCGTCATTTCGTGCTTGGATCTCTGCGTAAATTGCCACCAGTGTGCTGACTACCAATATGTGCATATACTAATAGCGATTTCTGATGTGATGTGTCTCTATCAACAGCATCTAGTAACGCAGAAAATGAACCCCGAGAAGCTTGCCAAACTACAGAGCCAGGTCCGTACCGGCGGAAAGGGAACCCCACGCCGCAAGGTCGTAAAGGCCTCCAAGCCAGTTGCCAAGGAAGACCCCAAGCTAGCGTCGACTCTGAAGCAGCTCAACGTCCAGGCCATTCCCGATGTCGATACTATCAACATTTTCAAGAATGACGGCAAGGTTCTTGGCTTCAACGCTCCTCGTCTGAGCGCCAACCTAGAGGCAAACACCTTTGTCATTGCTGGCAAGCCCTCGGAGAAGTGTAAGTGTGCATGTTACATGTCCATGTTGTATGTGAGAGCTTGATCTGCTGCTCTGATGCGTGAAAACTAAACCTGGCATGTGTGTATTTTATCATTTATTGTTATTGTAGCGCCAGAGCAGGCACTGACTGAGATGATTTCGCAAATGGGATCGTTCGGACCCGAGTCTCTGTCTCAGCTGGCAAAGATGGCTGGAGGATTCCAGGGCGCCTCTGGTGTGGGAGACATTGATGATGACATCCCCGACCTGGTTGCATCAGGCGAGGATGCAGCTGACAGCAAGACCGATCTTGACGCAGCTGACTAAAAATTTTTTTTGCCTTTGGTATGTGAATGAATATTTATTGCCACTTTGATGTTATTATAGTCACTATGTTAGTGCTAGACTCTTAGAGAGCAGCCAGGATATTGTCTGCACCGCTGACAGCGACCTCTCCTGGGTTGGGCTCGACAGAGAGATGCGTAACTTTGCCATCGACAACGATGGCAGCAAAGCGAGTTAGGCGCTGAGAGCCCATTCCCATCTTGGAAAGATCCAGCGAGAGACCCGTGGCACGGCCCAGCTCACCATTTGCGTCGCTGGCCATGATGATCTTGTCCTTGACCTTGTTCTGCTTGCCCCAGGCATCTAGCACGAAAAAGTCATTGGATGAGACGCACACAATGCGGTCGACGCCCTTGGCCTTAATGGCCTCAGCCTGAGCGACGTAGAGAGGTAGATGCTGCGCCGAGCATGTCGGAGTGAAGGCACCTGGGAGGCCAAAGATGACGACCTTCTTGCCAGCAAAGTCCTTTTTGGTGTCGAGAACCTGTGGCTGTCCGCACTCATCGGGGTGGGCATCATCGTAGGGGACGTACTTGAGGATAACCTCTGGGAATTCGTTACCGACTTGTAGAACCATGTTTAAAAGCTGAAAAGAATATAATGTTGGCGGAGTTGAAAGAGAAGAGAAGAGAGGCCAAAGTCAAAGTCAAAGTTGGCATAGTGTAGCGTTAGGATTAGGGACCAACTAACGACCCACGCCTGTCCATGCACAAAAGCAGTAGGATTTTTATCTGCGTCATTTCTGGACTATTGTCACTGGCCTCGGCTAGGCTATGAATAGCAGCACAGATATTGAAAGAATGAGAAGCTGTCACCCAGAACAAGACGTAAAATCTCAATTTGATAATATAAGAATTAAACCTGGGCAATATTCACCAAGTGCCTTGCGAGATGCGGGTACACCAGTCTACCAGTGTGAGACGGTGACTAGAGAAGGATCGGCTGCAAGAAGCTGTCTTCAATACTTGCTGGTGACTTGACTCACGGTGTTAGAAGCCAAGCATCCAGCAGGGCTCTGTGGTCCGTCAACACAAAATATTCTTTACTTTTTGGGTGGCCCAAGTTTCACGCATGTGCTTGCTAGGGCGTCAAGATGGCCTCAAAGCCAAGGACCACTGGCCAAGATAATTGTACCGGAGCCCTATATAGACACGAGTTTGCGACGTGGTCCACATGGCTGGCTGTGAAGCGTCGCCCCGTTTTTGTACCACATCTAGATTGGGCTAGCCGGCAGATCTACATGCTAGCCCGTGTGTTACCTGTCGCT
>JANBQS010000348.1:0-20386 GCA_027577415.1 Coemansia sp. RSA 922
CGAAATCGGAGACACTCATGTCGACTGTTATCCCAGGTTTTTGGAAATGTCCCCTATGTGGTCAAGTGTTTAGAATAGTAGACTTTGACAACCACCAAACAGTCTGTCCTGTAAGATTCTACCCGAATTAGCCAAGGTTTCAAGTCGAGCTCGGAGGTAATGGCCATAGCTTGTACCCATACAGGATTCCAATAAAACACCTTTCTCATCATCTTTTGTAACACAATTATTATTGACGAATAGACAATTTCGTGAATGCAGATGCTTCTCAATAGTCACAAATACACCACCTCCACACATATACACCATTGAGCCTATTGAGCATTGTCATGTCTACATGTCAAAAAAAAAAGTGACAGCCACTATTATCCGTTTTCACAAAATAGCTATAGCTGGAAACACTTTTTTTATATAAAGCGCATACGTTCGGGGGGGCATGTACGACAGAAAATTACTAGATCCTGTTTCACTTTTATTCTTCTTATTATCATTACTATCAAAACTTTATTCGTAAACAAGTGGAGACACCATGTCAACAAGTATCCCAGGTATACTTAAATGCCCATTTTGTGGTCAAGTGTACAGAGTAATAGATCACAACAACCACCGAAAGGTCTGTCCTGTCCAAATACGCCTTGAGTAGTAAAGGATTCGAGTCGAATTCGGAACAAAAGACCAATGCTTGCGCATATACAGTGTTCCTAATAAACTACTCTATCATAGTCTTTTTTTTTACAAAATTGCTACTGGCGAATAGATAACTTTCCAAGTGTGGATAATTTCAAATATTCATGAATGAATCATCTCTGCATATATACACTATTGGTATTATTGAGCATTATCAGCATCATGTAGACAATTAGAAAAAGTGATATCTACTACTATCTGGTTTCGCAACTAACAATAGTTGGAAATATATATTTTGATATAAATTCCATACGTTCAGGCACTTATATAATGGTGTTCAACTGGAGTACATATTACTTTACTTTTTCTTTTCAAACCTAACAATTCTCAGTCATGAGAACGTATAGACACCATGTCAACAGAGTACCCAGGTATACACACATGTATAGACTGTGGTAGAATAATTAGAGAAATAGACTATGTCGAGCACGGAAGAGTATGTACTGGAAGAATATAACTGAGCTGGTCAAGGATTCAAGTCTATCATGGAGTCAACGTCCGCTGGTTGTGCCCCTTTAGAGTTTCAAAGCAGTGACTTTACCTTTATTAACAATATTTAATAAAGTTATTATTTTGAATGGCGACCTACAGGCCACTATCACCCTGATTGAACTAAAGTATAGTACTCTCACACGACGACTCTGATGGCTGGTGGGTTAGCGCAGAGGACAATGTGTTGATTCCACATTATATCAGTAGTGCATTGGACAACAAATATTATTTAGGGAGCGTATAAAATAAAATAGATATTAGCGTATAAAAAAGTGAGAACAATAATCTACCTCTGGATGCTGACGGGTTAATGTTTATATAGCCTTTTTCATGGCCCGTTTACACAGACGGAAATACGCCTTTCCCGCTACTCTTAGTGTTGCCGTGTTTTGCCTCTTTGTAGGCGGGCGATCTCCTATCGGCAGCGGGGCATTTGGGCGTTGAGAGTCCGGGTCATCCGGCATACGTGTGTCGCCATTAAACTGATCACGTGGGCCGGCGCGCTGTTCTACGACGCGCATAACAATATTTTATTTGGTAATCGTAATCGTGATTGTCTGACAGGATCAAGAATAAGTATCCACATTGACTTTCGTCAACTACTCTTTCCTTTTCCCTTTTTCAGTTTTCTAAATTCGACACTTTGTATTAATATTCTAATTCACTTGACCATGAAGATTTTTGACGGCTGTTGCGCCTGGTTCGCACCAAACGTCCCCGCCGCACACATCAACACCTGGCGTACGTACAACCAAATAATGCAGTTACACTGAATTTAGTAAACAAACACCTGAGTGCTAATTGAATTCTGACAACTAGTGGCTGATGGTGGAGTTAGAATCAGAGACGTTGGAAAAAGCATAGTGCAGTACTACTTCAGCAATGCCATGGACGACGACACGACTGTTGCACTACTCCGCCGACAGGACAAGGTCGTGTACAGGTCTACGTGGATCACAGACTCTTCGCTCTCAAGAACACGTCAGCCCCTTGGTGCATATGCATTATCCGAGTCGCGTTTAGGTGCAGCCGCTGTGTTCCAGAGTCCCTTAGCTTCAGTCAGTCAGCGCCCGCATACGGTGCACTCGGAGAGACGTACAGGTAGAGTACAGCGTAGTCTCTCGCAGATCTATTCTACGCCTCCTGCTGGGCGGCCCTTTTACTCGCCACCGCCAATGTCTGCAACTCCTAGCCATCTAATGAGTCGTCGTCCACGCAGTGTGGCTGGTGGTGACTATTATTATGCCGCATCGGCCGACTATTACGCGCGACTCAGAGAAAGCGCTGATGACCCTCAAAGCGTACGGTCTAAATCCAGCAGACTATCGAACGCCAGCTCAGTTATTAGCAACTATGGACATCGCCAACATGTCGTCAGCAGATTCATAGTTCATGCTGACAGTCAAACCAGAGCGTCAATCCTAGCCGATGTGTCTGACTTTACTCCTAATGCTCATGGGTTTGTGGCCTACAAGATACCAAAGCTTACTCAGTAGTTTTCACTTATTAGCTAGCCTTTTGGTTGACCAAGGCATTTTATATGTGTAACATTCACCAAGCGAATGGTCTAAAATATCTGCAACAGATGCGAATGAGTATTTGAGCAGAGTACTCAGTTCAGCTTTATTTGGTAATAAAAAAGTACATAATGAAAAAAGTGACCATGACTCGACTTTGCCAATCGAGAAGGCTCTAGCTACATGAAACTTGACACGCAACATTATTGATGATTTGCAGGGCAAAGCTATGCTCCAGCTGTACGGCGAAGGAGGTCCGACGAGGGGCTTTGAGCAAGTGTCTATGAATGACAACTTTTAACGGGCAGGTGAAAGCGTCGAGGAAAAGCTCGCTAAAATCAAAGCACGACCCAAGAGCGCTCACAGGTATAATGTTGCCGAGCATCAGCAAATCTACAAGGATGACATTATGTCTATCTGAAATTGACAGCGTTGCTCGTGGACCCATCCGAATAATACTAAGCTTGGAGACGCGTATTCAAACGAGAACGCTATTGTCCCCGACGTAGGTGTCGGGTACAGTGATGCAGCTATTTCTGGGTGTGCGTCGGCTATTGATCCCTCGCGCGTGGCCCCTGGTACTTCCATGAAAGTCAGTCAACGTCTTGCTCCGCCACAAGGGTCTCAGATCACTGCACATGCGAATTTCATTATGACGGATAAGAAGGGACTTGCTATCCGGTGTGCCGTCCAGTCGCCATATACGGGTGAGCTTATGTGGCGCACAGAGGTTATTCGTGACCAGGCTGTAATCCAAGCGTACTTGCGACAACGCCGTATTATTGAGAACCTAGCTCACAACCGCAGCGCCAATGAGGACGAGGGTGATGACTTGTTTGATGACGGAGAGGGTCACATGAAGGACTTTATTTTTTATTTCTCATGGCAAGCAAAGATGGCAAATATGTAGTACTAAGGCAGTGGAAAGTCTGTAGTAGTTGTGCTTTCTTGGTCTTGATTGCTGGGCAGGGCGGGTTGTTCATTGGACCTTTACGTTTTGTGTGGGGGTGTTGGTCGCTGTTGTATGGTGCGCATAAGAGGCATGCCACAACGATTCTGCTGATGGCATTGTTGGCACTTGTGTGAGCTTCGGTGGCATTGTAGAGACGCATGTTACAAGCGTATATTTCCCTTTTGATACTTTCGGAAGTGGCTAGTGGTTTTGTATATTAGTTAATGGTGGCGACCTGTTTGAGCCGCCACAGCTTTATATGTTAAATTTAATGCGAAAATGGGCTGCTACGTTAAAAAAGTGGTACTAAAAAACAAAGGGTTTGTTATTAAAGCAGCGAGCCTTAATGCCTTAATTGGCCCCAGCTACCGGCTCAGGATGCAACAGCCTAGCAACTATATCAATATTCTTCTTACGAGTTTCCATCACCTTGTCATGGGAGCCGCAGCAGCACATACACCGGGGCCAACTATACTCGTCACCGCCATATAGAACATGCTTTGGCTTTACATCATGATCCCTTGTAATTGCCTCGTTCACCGCAGTAACAAAGTCGTCGGCACTCTTTACTCCAATGAACTTGTTCTCCATGTATAAGCCCACCATACATAAGTGGAGCTCGTCACTTGCGTCCTGTGCCTCAAACTTACTAGCCAATTTAGTATAGTCACACCACACAACGCTTAGCTCCGTGTGTTCTAATCCTTTCAAGTACTCGTTACACTGGTCAAAGAACTCGGTCATAGATTTAGTGCAACTATTGTGCGCACATATTAGGGTGAATTTTTTGCCTACCAATTGTTCAAACTTGTCACAACTGTTTACATTGTTTGCATCTGAAACAACATGTTTTCTGCTAGAATATTTGGGATTGGACATTTTAGTCAACGAGGTCGGCAAGTGTGCGTAGAAAATGGGCTGTAGATAAAAATAGCTAGAGAATCAGGCAAGTGAAAGAAAAAGTAAAAAAAAAAGTCCTTGCCGACACCCCTATGATTTATGCCACCTGGGTTTAAGTCTCTTCAAGAAAAAAAGGCTTGGCATTTTTTTGTACAAAGGAGACAAGCTCATCATACTAAAAGGTGTTCAAAGGGTAGTACTAGGACATTGAATGCTAAAAGAATAGCGGCCACCATGGTCGTAAAAGTTGTTTGAACTAGATGCAAATGAATAGTGAATCTGTTAAAAGAAACCACAGGTATTCTTTCAAGAGAACACTGACATTGAGGACTAGGGCCTACAGTAAAAATATAAAGGCGTGCTTTAACTTTGCTTGTAATATCAAAGCTATGGTATTACGTGTTTAAAATGGGAGACAAGTTTGGGTCCCTTAAACACGAGAAATCTTCAAATGCAGACTGTTTGGTTTTTGTCATGGTCAACTACGTTGTAGTTCTTCCTGCATTGCTGACATCTCCGAATAGCAGGATCAATTTTCGGCAAGACTTCTGCGTGTTATAGTGATAAGGAGAGGGTATGGAGCTGTGAGGTGGAGATCAAAGCGTTCTTTTTAGAAAACATATGGACAAATAAGAACAGCTGGATTTGTATTCGACATATGACAGGGTGCTGTTTATAAAGCATATTGACCGCTTTCTTTCTAGACTGTATCTGCTAGGCACTGCATTGATGTGTTGAGCGGGAGAGCGAGGACTCTTTGGGATTTCCTTGACATTGGGAAAAGGTGGTGTGGCCGGCGGTCGGGAGCCGAGAGACATTTTTGAGAACATTTTGGATCTGCCTCTCGGCATTACTCCATGTGGACTCGTGGGCTGGTTGCGCCCATCACGGAGCTGTTGGGGGCACATACAGTATAAAAAGGTGGCCAAACCGTCTTTCACAAAAGTGATCGTGACAGAATAGTTTCTTTCTTTATTAGCTAAAGTTTTATCTCAATCCACATATGTCGCTTTCAGCAGATTATTTGCCCTACTCTACGACCAACACCAATAGCTCTTCTCGGGCGAAAGGCTCCACCGGGTCGCGTGAGCAATGCGTAGCCTGTTTGCAGCTGTTTCTCTGGTGGGAACTAGACGAACATCAGAAGCATTGCAAGTACCTAAAGTAGTGTAGTATTGGCACACATTACATAAAGTCGTTCTGGACTTTACAGTTTTTACTTAGTATTCCTTCTATTGAGAAAACTATTACTCTTTAACAATACAACCCCTTACTGTTATCGACAAAGACTTTTTTGCTGGCCTAATGGAGCCAGCCTACTCCAAAGTGTGTGCAAAAAGCCGCTTCCTTATTTGTAAAGAAGATCATGCCCAACATTGACTTGCGGCGTGTAATTACTGAGGTCCTTCTATCCCTCTGCTATCCTGATTTGAAATAATTCCATGTGTTCGGATAGCGCCACAGTGTCACTGTGACTGAGAGCGCGGAAGTTCGCCTACCACATGTAGCACAACGCTGATCTGCACATCGGATGAGAATGACCTAAAAGTTACCACAAAAAAGTGGCTAACAAGTGCGCGGAGTATGCAGGTGGAGCAGATCCGGAAACGTCTTACCCGAGAAATTGGGGGAGGGGAATGGGTATTTTTGTGACGCCTGCTTTTTCTTTTCTTTCAGAGTGAAAAATGAATGCCGCCCATGGTATAAAAAGAAGGGAGAAGGAAATGTCATTGACGAGCATACTCTCGTTGCCTCACTTCTTCAACATCACTATTTTTTTCAATCATGCTTTCCAACGACGCAAAAAAGCTTGTTATCGCTGCCATGCCTCCAAATTTACTTGTCTGTCCAAACTGTGGCAGATCGTTTAGGTCGGGTTTCGAATACGAGTGGCACTATCGTGATTGTACGCCTACCCTGAGATTCTAGTATGCATGTGTGGGCAGACCCGGCAAAATTCAAAAGAACAGTTTAGGAGGGGGCAAGATTTTGTGACACACATGTTCTTTTATAAAAAAAAACCCCCGCTGTCTTGGTATAAATAGGATGGAGTCCCACCACAAAAAATTAAATAAATAACTTGCCTCACTTTGTTTTTCTTTTCAAAAGTCCTCAAAATGCTTTACAACGCCGAGAATAGCCATATAACCAGCGCTTCACTTTACACTGTCTGCAAACGATGTGGCGCAAAATTTTACTCCTACTCGTTGTATGAGTATCATAAAAACAATACTTGCCCCAAACGCTATAATCCCACAGGTGTGTGAACTGATTGAGCGACGTGCTCGCAATTTTATGGATCCGTAACAACGATTTAATATGTTGCCACGCAAATAAGAGATGGGAAGAACAGAACCTGGTATGAATGGATTCGTCGTCGGTGTCGAATTTTTTATATAGCCTTGTCTCCTTTTTTCTTCTTAATAACTTCCTCAGTCGATACTTGAATGTTACTTGTGACTAAAGTTACACTCGATGTTGTTCAATGTGATAAACACGAGGCATATTTTGAGGACTGCTACCAGCTTGTAGCACACTACATCGCTTGCGGTCCAAAGAAGTAAAAGTGTTCATCGGTTTTATGTTCAAGTAGCAGTATCTTATGACACTCTATTTACAACCAAAAAATATAGAGCTTAAACCTCCATTTCCAAAAAGTCCTATACGTTATTGTGATGCTGATACTTTACTTCAGCAATAACAGCCACTGTTTCTGAGCTCCCGTCCGGCGAAGAAAGCGTATCGGGTGCCGACGAGTTACGCATTCTGCCCAAAGTCCAATCGTTACTTTCGGTAATACTCTGAACGACCACGAAAAGCACCATAAATGAGATCAGCGACATGCCAAACGCTATATACGTCAACGAATTAGATGTCGTATAGTGGTGCGGTATCTCCGTTACGAGCTCAATACCTATGAGACCGCCAATAGACATGACGCTGTGAAAGGTACCGACGAACCGCGCACTAGCCTTCAAGTCATTTGTCAGAGTGCCCATAACCCAGAACCCGTAGAACTCGACTGAGCTGGATGCGACTCCGGCGAAAAAATAAGTGGCATACATTAGTGCTGCGTATTCGCTCAACGCAATATCCATTACGTAGGCCAGGATCTCGGTCTCACCCCAAGAGGGTTTTATACCAGAGAGATCCATATGCGCACGCCGCATAACAATAGTGAGTATCGACGATGCGGTGCAGAAAATACTGGTAACCAACAAAGCCATTAGTCCCCGTGTTCTCCGAGACGCCCACTGCACATCGAGCATCTGGCTGGTAAACACAACGATCAGTCGCCCAACGTCGTAGAGCACGATAGCCTCAATATTAGGAAAAGGTATATAGGCCACGCCGAACAGGAACGGATAGCAGAACATATAGGGGAGCAACAGGAGCATATACTTGTTTTTGAACAAGCGAATAGTCTCCTTAATCTCGTCTCTCAGCGTAGTTTTACGAGCAATCAGGTAAACGCCATTATTACGCACTACATCGTGAGTCGGCGCAATAGCCACGGCAACAAATGGCGATAGACAGGCGAGACATAAGGCGGCTATGGTGGAGTGTAGCCGGGAATTTTCGGAGCTATGGTCAGAGATAGCAATAATATTACCCATGGTCATGGCAAAATACTCCAGGATCAGAAACGTAGCAAGCGCTCGGGCCTTCCATCGCTCGTTCGGATACGCCAACACTACTACCAATGTGGCTACGCGACTGAGGTCGTACGCAGCGCTATTAATAATATTACACGCCGTGTGGAATGTATAATGGTCGTACTGGTAGACCACTATGATGGAACTGAGGTAGAGAATGCTCGTAAAGCTGTAGAATAGGAGGATGCTACGGATACCGGCCAAGTTTGCCAAAAAGATACCGGCAAACCCGGCAACACATGATATTATACTGGTGGGAAGATAGCTGTCGTAAGTAAGGTTGATGTTGTTGGGCGGCTCGTGCATTAAAAAGCTGTTGAGTAGTCGGCGCACTGCCGTCGTCAACAACAACGTAAGCGCCAGCAGCGATAGTTGGACTGCTGGGCTGTTATAGCGCAACGTCATTGACATAAAAAAAAGTGATATAATACAAGGATGAATAAAAAAAGAGGAAGAAAAAGGTACTTTTTGTAAATCGGAGTTTGAATAATAGAGAAAAGGAAAAGAAAAAAAAGGGGAAGAATAGTAGCAAGTTTGGCTAGAGGGAAAAAGTGGTGGATATATTGGTGTGGTTTTTGGAAGGAGGGGAGGTTTTTTTATCTGGATAACTTTTTGTGCCAAGGCATGAGAAAGGACATGCTATTGAAGACTACTCTGACATGTATGCGGAGCCACCCCTTTTTTATGGTCAGGTGTATCTTGCGTTTTTTGTTTCTGAAGAGTATAAAGAAAAAATGGCTAATGTGGCGTCTGCGAACGGAAATCATGGCACGCCCAATACCTGCCTATAAATACCAAGAGTGGCAGAGGGGGGAGAGGCGCTCACTCTTGTCAACCAACTTGCTATTGTTCCAGTAAAGTCATCTGAGCTCTCTCTCTCCCCCCTCTGCTCTTTTTTCCGGGAGCAAGCACAATGCTATTGACAGATGCCGAATGCCACTAGATAGTAATTTACTTTTACCAGCGTCGTAGGCTATCAGAAAATCCCATCTCGGATTCTCTGGAGAAATATCGGGATTTTTTGGATTTGTAATATGGTAGCCATAACTTTAAGATTAGATGAGAGTATGTTGGATTTACTGATTTCCGAATGACGAAAAAGAAAAAGGAACTGGTTTGAAAAAACAACTATTATCTCTTATTTTATTCATCATGGTTCTTTACTTTACCAGTAATGTGGTAGACCCACCTGCTACGATATACATGGGCAAAGACAAATTCGAGAACGAGGACCTTATCAAACACGGCTGGCCCGAAGACGTGTGGTTCCACGCCGACAAACTATCCTCCGCCCACGTTTATCTCCGTCTATCACCGGGCCAATCCTGGGAGACGATCCCGACCGAGCTTCTCGATGACCTAGCGCAGCTCTGCAAGGCCAACAGCATAGAGGGTAACAAAAAAGACAACATAAACATTGTCTACACCCCATGGTCCAACCTATTCAAACGCGGCGATATGGCACCAGGACAAGTAACGTACAAGAACCCCAAACTAGTTAAGCGCGTACATGTCACCGAGAGGCAAAACGCCATAGTCAATCGACTAAACAAGACCAAGAAAATCACGTACCCGGATCTCTACCAAATGAGGATGGAACGCGATAAAGAGGAAAAGAGAGAGAGGACTATGGCGGCCAATAAACAGAAAGCTGACGAGCGGAGGGCTGCAGAGGAGTATAAACTGATAAAAGACGAAACGAGTCTCTCTAAAATGTTTGCAAACTTGGCCGCCGAACGTAAAAACAAAGGTGCTGAAAAGAGCAAACCGACTAGTAACAATATATTTGGCGATAGCAGCGACGACGAAGATGATGTGTCGGGTAGACGTAACCAAGAAATTGATGATTTTTTCTAGACATTATTTTTTAACGAACATCATAAAGTCGAATAGTAGAATTTGTCAATGATGCAAATATTGTACATGTGTCTTCCGATGTTTTCCACTGCCATCCTCTAACGTCAACGATATCTTCCTGCGCGCCAACATCCGACAAAGTCAGGGGTTCGCTCAGAGACGATTCCCCGTCGATACTCCACAGGTTAACAGATCTTGAGGCCTCTAATACAGCACAAAACAAACCCTGCCTCTTCTCCATATTAGCTGGCGTATACGAGAAAACCGCAGACCTAGCGATTTTATTCTGCGGAGACGTCGTAGGAATTCTCCTCATCAAACGCCAGTCCAAAGACCCCTCATTAACGTTGGCCGAGTACAATTCATGTACAGTAGTACCGGCACCAGAGACTTTTGTACGAAATGACGCAGCAACACAGCCCAGATTCATGTCATACGATAGCGAGTAGCAAGATCTCTGCTGGCCATCACACTCCGTCAATTGTATCCATGGCTCACCCGGCACAGAAGGCAAAGCATAGACGTGGTTAGAGTTGGCTACCACTAATCGGCTCCCTAAAGTACCAGGAATAACAGCGATACCGTAGATCTGCGAGTACCCAGCGTTCCTAGCAGTCTCACCCGCTACTTCCGACAACAAACAAACACGGTCCTTGACGCCGCTCCAAGAATAAAGAGGCTTTGCGGTATTCCGTAAATCAAACGACGAAACTGAACCAGCCGCCATACCAACATAGCATAAATTAGAGTTACTAGGATCCCAAGCACAAGACCATCCCGAACCGCCAAGTTTAAGTCTAGCAGCTAGTTTAGGCGCCATCCTAGTACCATTAGAGCCGAGCGCAGTCAACGCAGCAGTTTTATCGTGGCTAGCAGTCAGCAAGTACTTGGTACCATCGATATTCGGAGATACTTCGGCGCCTCGTATTTCCATACTATGTAAATGCGGCGAAATAAGCGTACGACGCGGATTGTCAATATCGATAATCGCCATTGTATGTTGACCAGGCTGTGAATGGCTAGCGTAGATAACGGGGGAGTGAGGATCGAAAGCCAAAACCCTAGAAGAACAACCAGAGTCGGCCACAGTAACAGTAGTTCGTAACCGTAGGCATGGAGTATAAGCGTCGATATTATCAGGAAACTCGTCAGTCCGTTCGTTAACTAAAGCGTTGAATTTTCGCAAGAGATTTTCGTATTCCAACTCCCTCCACTGACTCTTCTTAAACGCCTCATCGAGCTCGGCTCGTAATTTCGTGACCTCGTTCTGCATCTGAAAAGATTTAAGTCGATACTCGGCTACCTCACTTTTCGCAGCGCCCAAGTCATAAGCCAATTTGCGATTCTCCTTTGTCAATTCCTCGACCCTCCCACCATCAACAGCAGTAACAGATCTAGCAAACAATACGCGAATATCACGTACAGACGCCGCCTGCTTACACTCGGGACACGATTTAGCACCGTTCTTTTGACCAGCTTTCGGACTCAACCATTTGCGTATGCAGGAACGTCCGAATAAATGCCCACACTTTAACGACGCCAATTTATGCGCACCGCTTATTGTCCATCCCTCGAAACATATAGGACAGTTGCTCTCGCTATCAGACTCGCCGACACTAATATTGCTGGCTGCTCGGGATACCACGGGTTTTGGCGCGAAATCGTCGTCAGCACATTCGTCGTCAACGATACTCATATACGAGTCTCCTAGCCGGCTCACTCCACGCGTGCTCCCAGGCGGTGGTCGTCGGTATCCGCCCTGATCCCCACCATCGCTCAAACTACCACCCTCCGTAGGACGAAGCCGTTTGACAGCAGATCCTGATGCTCCAGGGTCAGTGTCAGATCTCTGAGCCAGTTCCCGTGATGGGCCGGCAGGATTCCAGAAACTAACCTCAACAGTATCCTCATATAATACAGGCTCTTCACCTAAAGGTCGTTGGTTGTGTGAGAAACTGAGTATCTGTGATATTGTTGGCGGACTCGGCGATACTGGGTTATCTCCCTCGGCCATGATAAAAGCAGTAATATAAAGTTAAAAAAATGTTTAACAGTTTTTTTTTATAGTGAATAAATGTCAACAAAAAAACTGCGGAGCATAATGTATGAATTTTCGAATCTTTATGGGGGAGGGTGAAAGAGAGAGCTAAAAACACAAGTTGAAAAAACACACACACAACTACAAATTTTGTGCATGTTCAGGACAATAAACCAGCCGCTTACTCCAGTCGACAAGCGCCGGCGAAAGGCAGTGAGTAGCAGCGCACATAGGGTGCACGGACTGCTGACACATGGGCTCCGCACAGGCCACAGTCACAAAGTCATTTTGACAGCAAACGGCACAAGCCCCTGCAGTCGAAGAAGAAGAAACGCCACACACGCGGGCCCAATGTTTCATAGGCCCACCAGCCGCCGCAACGGGCCTGCCAGCAGTCCTCGACCTCGTAGAAACAGTAGATTCCCCGCCCACCGGCTTGGTTTTCGCCCTCGCCAGCCACTCCCCGTTAGCCAGTAGCTCTCCGGCAGGGTACTCGAAAAAGGTCGCAGGCACAAAGTTAGCACACAAGTAGTGCGCAAACACCGGCTTGCCTCTCAGTCCTCCGGGCCGCCTGACCGGCAGCAAAATGCCGTTCTGGAAGCCGCACAGGCCGCAGGAGAGCTGATCCGTGTCCATCACGCAGTTGGCGCACTTGTACGAGCCGTCGTCAGCAGAGATGCCAGCACACTGCGGATGCACAGTCAGCCCGCACTGCACACACTCAATGGCAGCGCTGGTCGTCGACTGCAGACAGCCGCCGCAGATGCCAACCGGCGTGTGCAGCGACGCGTAGTGCGGCGACACAGAGTCGCTCGCAATATGGCTACGCTTGGCGCTGCACTGGGGCGCAATGCTCGACGACGGCTTGCGCTTAGGACTGCCGCCCGACGATGGCTTCGGCTGCTCCTCCCCAGCCTTGGCCGCAGTAGCCGAGCGGCCGCGGCGGCTCTGCGCAGCCGGTGGCGACAGGGCCGCCGCAGCAGCCGCAGCATGTCTCCTCGGCGACACGCGGACGTCTCTCTGCTCCTTCTGCTGCTGCCTCTTCAGGCGATCCATATGCACGTCGCCAAACCACTTCATCAGATCAATGGTGACCGAGTCCTTGACGCACTCGCAGTGCTTCGAGTCCCAGGCGACATCCAGCCACCGCTCCAGGGCAAAGTTGACGCTCTCCGCGCAATTAAACCCATGGTTAAACCCGGCATGGTACCCGTTGGGAAAGGTAATCATGATCTCGCCGGCCCTCTGCACAACGCGGTGGAAGGGAATGCCCTGCTGGGCCAGGAAGCGCGGCGACAGCAGAAAGGCCTTGTGGCGCAGAAACTGCGCGCAGCTCTTGTGGTCGTTGGCAAAGACGTTCTGCATGGACATCTCAAAGCGGCTGTGCGCCTCCACGGGGATAGCGTACCACGCCTTGGGCGTCCCAAAGTGAATGTAGTTGATCGAGTACAGGTCCATGTCCTCCACGTGCCACGCAAACGTAGCCTTCCACATCCCCAGGTACAAGTAAGGGTCGTTCACCCCCGGCATCCGCTGCCCCATAAGCCGCAGCAGCCCTGGCAGCTCCCGGATATTCCACGTAGGAAACTCGCCCACTGCCGGGAACAGCGACCCGAGCACGTCCGCCCCGTACATGGGCGGCTGGAACAGCAGGTTCTTCCAGTATATCCGCTCCAGCTCTTCGTTCTCCGCATACTCCCGCGCCCCCACAAAGAGCGCCCGCCCGTCGTCCGCTGTAAACTGCCGCCCAGGCCGCACGCCGTTATGGTCCGCCGCCGGCTCATCCTCCACGTCCGGCTGCACCCGGTACCGCACAGCTGCCGGCACAAACTTGGCCCTCTGCGCATCCGACCTAGTCCCATCCCGCAAGGCCTCCGCAGCCGCCGTAGTCAGTCTTATCTGCCCCGTACCATAGTCTACCGCAATACCAACAGTCTCCGACACCCGCGGCTCCACTACCTCTTCTTCCTCTTCTTTCTTCTTTTCCTCGTGTGGTTTGATTTCAGGCGCACGGTGACTAGCGTCCTGCGACATTTGGAAAAACTGCGCCAACCTTAGTTTCCGATGAAACTCCACGTTATACTGATGGAATATACCCCGGGACCCGTTAAAGTGCTGCACAATAGGCTTCATGATCGGAAACTCCGCCTCGTCAAACTCCAACGACTGCCTCGACTCCAAGTCCTCCCGCCATTGCCGAGGCGGTATTATTTTGCATATCCCCGCCCGCACAGACAGCGGCTCTATGGCACTGACCAGTGCTTCAAAGTCAGAGAACTGAGACGCTGTCGGACAGAATACGGGTACTGATGAATTCGGATAGAAATAGTACTCGATGGCCTGCCCTAGCAACTGTGGATAAAATATCGTGTCCATGGCAGGTGCCGCTGGACTGGCTCTGGTCGACTGACTACTGGGCCTGTGGCTTGGTAACGCTGCAATTCCTCCACCGCTATGCCGCATAATTAAAGTAAATCTGAAAATTCCGTTCGTCAGCTATATGTGTGTTAAAAAAAAAGATATAGAATAAGATAATTGTTTGTGAAAGTTTTTATAAAGAGAAAAATAAAGGGGAGGAGGGGAGGGAACACAAAAGCCTCATCCAAATTTTTTCCTTTCTTTCCGCCAGTTTGGAAACGCATGTTTGTTTCCCTTTTTTTACAAGTGGCGCCACCCGAAAAAAAGTATATCTGACTATTATTCTTTGGCATTGGCACCGCTTCAGACCATACCAAAAGAAAAAGGATTCATGCCTTTGCATACTCTTAAAAAGAAAGCGGTCCAATCAACCATTGCAACAATCACATGACAAGTACATTAAAAAAGGTCACTTGATCCACTGGAGAACAGAGCTATCAGGCAACAGCCTGGTCTTGCGGTCAAGCACCCAATTGACCTTTTCCTTGACACCGATCTTGTGCCCGCTTCCCTTGACAAAGAAGGCAACGACCTCATTACGAGTCAGCCCAAAGTCGCCCGCCTGGGGGTTCTCGCCCCTGACAAACTCGCCGACCTCCTTCTCGCTCGGCAGCCCATACGAGTGCGGGTATTCTTCGAAATTGGCAGGATCAAGAAACTGCATTTCGTAGTTGCCGCGCGTCTCAAAGTACTCAGCATGGAGCTTTTGCATATCAACAGCGTCGATAGTAGAAGGCTGCCACTGCGGGTCGTTGCTCTTGCGCACCAGCAAGGCCTGGATACCCTCGTGCATGTCGTGAGACGACAGCCGCCGCTCAGCCAGCCGCAGCTCGAGAGCAAACGACTCTTGGATACTGCAAGTCCGGCCCTTCCGCAGCTGCTCCAGCGTGAGTTTCAGAGACGAAGGCGACATCCCCATCAACTGCTCCAGCGTCCGTGCCGCCCACTCAGCCACCACGCCCTCCGCCTCGGTCTCCTGCCTCAGCGCCTCGACGATGCTCTCGACCTTATTGAACCGGAAGCACCTGTCAATAGCATCCCTCACACCAGCCAACGAATACTCCATCTGTCCTGCTTCGGGCTGAGCGACAAACTCCTCAATCGCGCGGTTAACCACATCGTAGTCAACAACATCGATCTCCTGCAGCCGCTTCTCCAGCATTGGCAGGCGCTCGCTAGGCACAAAGTGAGTAGCAACGCCAGCATACACCAGATCACGACCCTTCAGCCTCTGCCCAGTGAGTCCCAAGTACACGCCAGTCTGCCCGTCCATCCTAGGCAAAAAGAAAGTAGCGCCAACATCCGGGAAAAATCCAATCTTCGTCTCAGGCATAGCAAACACTGTCGACTCTGTAGCCACCCTAAACGCCGCATGCACCGACAGACCAACGCCCCCGCCCATCGTATACCCGTCCAGCAACGCCACTACAGGCTTCTCGTAAGAGGCAATCAAGTGGTTGACAGAATACTCGTCCCAGAAAAACTGCATAGCTCCACGCTGGTTACCAGACTCCCACTCAGACGAGACTCGAACAACGTCCCCGCCAGCACAAAAAGCCCGCGGGCTGTTGGACCTCAAAATCACTACGTTGCAGAGATCCGATTTTTGCCACCCCAAAAGATGCTTCTTCATCGCCAGAACCATCGGATGCGTCAGCGCGTTTAGCGCCTCGGGTCGGTTGAGAATCAAGGACCGCCCCATGAGGTTCTTCAGTGTCAGTACGCGCCTGTCACCCTCGAGGTCCGCCTCAGTCTTTGTCGACATCTAAAACAAATGCTTTATTATTTAGTAAATTTGAATAAAAATTTAGGTTTAGATATTCTTAAGTATTGGCTTTCTTACCATATGGCGTGATATCGAACTAATAGTAGTAGGGCGAAGTAATTGCTGGAATCCACGCACGGCACTCGCTTTACGTGCAATAGACAACCTAGACACAAAGGCCGACATTACAACACTTTTAGAAATAAATAAGTATATACGCCAAAATTGAAACAAAAAAGAAGAGGCAAAAAAAAATCAAAATCGCGATAAGCAATGGCTGATAAAAACTCCTAGCATTAAAGTTCTGTATGGGGCCCACAGCCTTAAAAGGGAATTTTGGCGATCGAACTCTGATCATAGTATGTCGTAGTCTGCTCCGAATCCACAACTGATCCAGTGGGACGTACTCGTGCCAATTCCCAAGTATTAGTATCGCTAATTCTTCTAACCACTACAAACATACCCAACGAACCCAAAGTCGCCAGCCCCGCGCCCAGATACATTGGCCAGTGACCTTCACACGCCGAGGCAGCCAGGGATCCAAGCCCAGGAACAACAAGCATATTAACGCCAACAAACCTAGCCGTAACCTCGACATCATTACTCAGTGACCCAATAACCCAGCCCGAAAACAAAAACACACAAGAAACCGCCATACCATTCACAACCACCGCCGAATAAAACAACGCCTTCAACTCTTTCTCGTTATTCAGTACGGCCATAGCCACCACGCAAATAGCCAACATAATACTGGTAACAATAAACCCGTACAGCCCACGCGTACGTCGACAGGAAGACCCAATATCCAAAAGAAAACCGAGAACTAGTACTCCGCACAAAGATCCGCCGTTGTAGAGGAGTACTGAGAGGTAGTCAGGGAAAGTAATCCTCAGAGTACCGAGTAAAAACGGGTTACAAAACATATAAGGAACAACAAGCGCCATACTCCGAGTCCAAAGACAATAACCCAACCCACGTATCTCCCCGCCAAAATCTACGCGACCCTGTGCCACGACATAGACACCTGAATCCCGAACCACACCACCAACAGGTGCCACCCACGGAGCAATACCCAAAGCCACGCAACAAGCCGCCAGTCTCGTCCACGCCGCCTCTTTCCCTGCCCTCGGATTCCGCAACAAAACTTGGCCCAAGGTCAGCGACAAGTTGACCAGAAATTGGAACATCGCCAGGACCCGCGCCTTCCGCCGCTCCCGCGGGTACGTCAGCATAATAGTTACCAGACATACTGTCAGTATAGTGTGACCAATATCCTCTATAACCAATAAAGCCACATACCACCGCCCGCCGCCATTATACTGACTTACAACAAGTCCAATAGAGTATATGATGCCAGTGAGACTCCCAAACAGCAGAACACAGCGTGGGCCGGCCACGTTTGTTGTCACAATACCGAACACTCCAGAAACACTAATCACTAATTGGCATGGCCACGACGTACGGTATAAACTTATAGCCTCTTGTTTCTCTTCAAGTAAAGTAAAGGCGCTGGGACTAACTACGTTTGATACACCCAGTAATACGAGTACATATGCCATGACTATAGCCAACTGTGCCTGTGGACTGCGATACCGCATATTAAAAAGAAAACAAAAAATAATTGACTATTGAAAAACTAAAATATCCAAGCAAACAAACTTTGTTCACTTTCCCCCCTTTGGACAGTCGCGTGTCTTTTTCTGGGAACTTGAAAAATAGGTTATCCAATCGGAGATTACAATATCCACTGACAATAGCTCTAAAAAAAGGAGGGAGAAGAGGGAGCAATTGTGTAGTTGCCGAAGTTTTCGGATGGCGAAAGTAGGGATACCACTTTTTTTGGAGTCTGACACAAGTACAATATGTTTTATTCATGCTACCTGAATACCTTGGTAAAGCTGGCTAGGTTAGGACATGAGAGAATGATAATATATTGGTTGTACTTTAATGTTTTGACTACAGCAAAACATAAAAACTAGGAAATCTTCACACAGAGGCAAACTATAAACACGAAGGCGCTCTCAACTCCTGATAGTCATCCACCACACATGCTATTCCATTTTCAAAGTGGCAGTTTAGCTGGCTGCCTGACATTCTCAAGCATTCTGAATGACAATTCTTCAATTTGACTATTTTAACTTCCTTATTCGAATTTATAAGGGAATGTTGCTAGGTATTCACCCAGCCAGTTATTCCCCTCGGCCACGAGAATGCCTGCTTCTCTGGCTGCATTCTCTAGCGGGGCAACACGTTTGGGGTGTAGAATCACCACTTTAAAATTTTCCGCAATATTTCCTTGACGATGCTGGGTGGTTTCACCTGATATAGAATAAATGAATGTATTCTTATGAATCTCACCTCCCACTCTAGCTTTTATACGATCTACCTTAGATTTATATTTGACACCAGACTGAGCCTCTTCAGTGACCAGATGCTGAATGCACAGTTTGTCATAGGGATCGTTTGCAAACGTAAATGCCATTACCTGGTGTCCAGTCGACATTATTAATCAGTGCAGCAGTTAAAAGTAAAAAGAAATGCTATAAACGAGTAGTGTATATTTGTTCGAAGGTAAGAAAGGAAATAATGGATGGAGCGGGACAGCTGCTTAAATAGGTCTGCCCAGATGTGCTAAGAGATGGAAAAAAGGGGAATAGTTCTGCTCTTTTTTGCTCCTTCCTCTTATCCGCCCCAAATAATTTTTTGTTTCTTTGCAAACATGTCGTGTGTGTGGCGTCGAATGTTATCAGGAATGATGTGACCAGCAATCCAACCGCATTACACGCACATGGACAATTGAAAGTGTAATTACGTATTCGCTAGTGCCTATTTATGACACTCAGCCATTGCCCAATTAGATTAGACGGACCTTAATTTCTTATACTGGGATGTTACCAGCGTAAAAAGACATTGTATTTTTTACTATACTACTTTTAACATGGAAATAAGAGACTAGGCAATACTTGGAAAATGGAAATAATGCGCCAGACTAATAGAGTTACATCTGGTAGAATTGTCGCTACTACTTTGCATGTAACACATTAGTCCCTGTTAACTAAAGACGTTAGAGGCTAAAGGTAGAATATATAAGAAATTCAATTCGACTTATATCTAGTTTGTTGCTATGGTCGTGTAGGGCATTATATATATTTGTATGTATAGTCCTTCAACACGTTCAATGACACAACAAACTAAGGGTAAAAGGAGCTTCGATGAACATCATTTGGGTTTACAATGTTAAACTTGACAGTATCCACCAAAGAATTTGTTGGAATTACATAGCTTTTCCTTATATTCATTGTCACGCAGAATTAGTCAAGATCACTGGATCGGCGAATTGGGCAAGGGTCTGCGGCTTAGCCGCAGTAGAACGTTGTTATTTAAAAAGAGTTTATTGTTGTTTACAAAATAGAACTCTTTATCTTCTCTTTATATTTATCGGAATACATTTTAGTATCACATTCATTATATACTCGCCTAGCCAATTTTTGTTTACACCATTATCGAATCCTTTACTCTTGGCTTCATTTGTTAGGAACTGAACGTTGTCGTCATGAATAATAATCATCTTAAAATCGCCAGTGATATGTCCTTTACAATACCCAGTGGTTTCACCGTCAAATACAATGAACACGGAATACTCATGATACATTATTATTTCTATTTTATTCGCAATATCTACTGCTTGATCCATAAACCCGCCTTCATGTGGATATTGAATACCCAAAGTTTGTAAGCACAAGCCGTCATTGCCATCGTTTGCATAGAGAAATACTTCCATTTGATATCTATCCGCCATTGTTAATCAGTGTAACAGTTGAGAGCAAAAAAACTATTAGTGAGGAATGTAGAATTGGTAGGAAATAAAGAAAGAGAGGATGGAGGGGAAGGAGCAGAACAGAGCTGCTTAAATAAGTCTGTCCAGATGTGCTGGGAAGCGCGAGAAATGGGAAAATTTTCTTTTGTCGCTGCTTCTCCAACCCACGCAAAAAGGAGACTTTTGCTTTATTGAAAATATTTTTTCCTGTCGTCATAGCTTGAAAAACTGCCTTGCTTGCTAAAATCTGTTGGGAAGGGGAAGGGGGAAATTCTGCTTTTTTCGCT
>JANBQS010000349.1:0-20371 GCA_027577415.1 Coemansia sp. RSA 922
ATGGCCAAACTCGACCGGCGCTACTTACACTCCTTGCTACGCATGGCTACGGCTATAGTTGCTCGTCCCGAAGACGCTTCTACGCCGCTTGTCCGTGCATTGACTGGCGAGTCTCAAGGCACTTTGGGATTACTGCCATCAGTTATTAGCGAGCTGTTTGAGTTAGTACTATCGGGAATCGAGGACATTGACGATGCCATGCCGCGCTTTGGGTATAGCTTGCCTGGGTCGTCTGAGGAGCCCAGGCTGCCACGCGTGTCTAGTGATGAGTCGGGTTGCTGCTGGCTTGCCAATTGCCCAGCTACGAGCCGCCATGACGTTGCCCGATTCCTATGCGCAGCGCTTAACTGCCCTCCTCCGCTCGGGGCGGGAGATGAAGCTGAGCGCTGGGGTCCATTGCTGATAGAAGCTGTGTCTGTGGCGCTCGGACCGCTCTTCACGCGGCCTTCTCCGCCACTCGAGCCCACTTCATTGCTGGGTAGGTACTACTGGGTCGATAAGCCCGTGCTGGGACTAGCGCTATATTTGGCAGCTGGGTCTTTGGAGTTCCGCGCACTGTGGCAGAAATATCTCGCTGCTACCAACTGGCCCACCACCGTCTGTCAAGAGGCAACATCTGGCAATATGTTGTCGTTGATGTACCAGGAAATTGCCGACGTCTTTACCATGCCCTTGCCTAGTTCGGCTTCGGCGGCGTTCCTTGACGACAAGCTTTACCACCAGGCTGGCCATACTCAAGAAAGCGCAAAGTCGGTAGCAATGCAGAATGACTTGGTGGCGGCTGCTAGCGTGGCAACGCCCTCCAACTCGTCTTATACCTCGTCTGGCGCAGCTTCACCGTACCAGGCTGATGGCGACAATGACGTCATAGCTATTACTGATATGAGAGTAGCGGCAGCTGCAGCTAGTGGACCTCTCGGTCAGGAAGGGATGGGTATCTCCACTCCAGCTTTGCAGGCGGGGGAAGAGAATGGCTCATCTGTTAGCGCATCTGGCCAAGTCTATGCAGTGGTTCTTCGACAGTGGTTGCGGACGTGCGAGGCCGAGGCAGCTCTCGAATTGGCAAAATCCACCGACAACAGTACCGATCCCATCAGACTGAAACTTTTGGGAATTATTCGCCAGGCACGGCTGCTCGTTGCTCCAGCCACAGTAGCCAATATCACGGGCAATGGTGCTAACCCACTCGATACAAGTGAGCCGCCAAGCTTCTCTGCGATTACAAGCCTCATATACGGAGTATCGACAGCCGCCAGCCTCCATCGCCAGCACTCGCTCTACGTCACTGCGTTAAAGGCAGCAGTCACTCAGAGCGTCCAACAGAGTCACGACCGCCTACTAGCCAGCACTGATACCGAGCTGATGTACCTTAACGGCGAGCTGAACCGAGCACAGGCACGTGCGGAGCAGCTCTCAGCTGATCTGGGGCAGACGCGGAAGCTAGCGGACCGGTGGTCCGCAGACCACAACGACCTGCGTCAGCAACACAATGAGCTTCAGGCAAAGCACCGGAAGATCGAGACGGAGGCCGATGAGTGGAAGCAAGAGTGTGTTAGAGCGCGCGACCACTTGGAGCTGAGCGAGCGAATTGCCCGCGATGCGCATCAGAATTTGGTAGTGCAGCATGAGGCTGAGAAGCAGCGCTGCGTGGAGAAGGCTATTGAGGCTCATCAGGGCGCGTGGGACCGCCATCATTCTGCAATGTCTGATAATGTCGCTGCTTTGGAGCGGGCCCTGGCTGAGGCTGTGCCTCGTCTGCGCGTGCTTGAGACGCAGGCTGAGACTGAGCGCCTGGCCAATGCCGAATTGCGTGTTCAGAACGCTGCTATGACTGCCAAACTGGCTGACCTGGCACACGCTGCCACTGCACTGCATGGCATAGCACAAAGGCCACACTGACTATAATAATACTTTTTGCATTTATAACTATATGTTTACTCTTCAATAACAACATTATCTCTCTTCTCGAGCCGCGCAACAGCATCGTCGATCTGACGGAACTGCCAAGTCCAACGAGCATTGTAGAGGAACTGACGCAGATCAAAGCGGTTATCATCAGGCGAATATGCCTCTGCGTGGTAAGCCGGAGTCAACGTAGTCATTTTATGGCGGTTGACAGCATAGTAAAAGAAGAACCGCTTGACCTTATCCCCAATCTGCCTAGGTGTAAGCTGCGCCTGGCTCCACACATGCAAGAGCTGAGCGAACATGGAGTACGGCCCGCATTTTTTGATCTTACGCAGACGCCCATACACACCTAGTTCGTTATAAGTCATGCCCATCTCGTCCTCGTCGCTCTGCACATAGCCAGGCGAGAACGGCACCAGCTCTGCCGACGGAACTGCGTTGAGGAATCCGCCCAGTACTTCGAGTTGCATATGGTTGCGTGCGTACTCGATAAAGCCGCGTAGATCTGCCTTGCTAATAGATCCGATGGGATTCAGATCAGCCGACGAGCAGTCGTATTTAGTGAAATATCCACGCAGCGCCTCGTCCACATTAGCCGAGCCCAATACCAACAGCGACTTTCCACTAGAGCCGCGCATAGCCCAAGGCACAAGGGCCGCAAACAAATACGATAGCAGCATACGTAGCCGCGCCTGTATGTTCTGCAGCGCCAAGTTCTCTGCAGAAGTGCCACCGTGAACAGCGTAGCGCGGCGTCTGACCCGTCACCAAAGCGAATAGTCCAACGATAGCTGACACCACAGTATCCATGTCGACATCAATATGGTGGCTGCCAATAGCTGCCGCCAAGTTGCGAGCACGGGTCCTAGTCTCGCTAGTCGAGTTGGCCGTGCCCATGTAGCTGGTGCAGAAGATACGGGCTGCCAGATCTTGCGCTCTTTCTGGCATGTACTCACTGTCCTCGCCACACATACGCCGGACATCGGCTAGCACTTGAGTATCGCCACGCTGGCATGCCTCAACGACCAGGCGGCACATAGAATAAACAATAACCGCCGTAGCGCAACTATCAATACCACCGCTCAGTGGCAAAAAGAATCCACCGAGCGACGACCGCCTTAGATAGTCCCACAGCCAGCATGCCGGGCCCAAACTAATCTCCTCTGCTGGTGAATGTAGGCTCGCGGTCATTGGTCGCGTTGGGTGAACAGAGAAATCAAAATGCAAATGCTGCGCCGACAGCGAAATAGCAGCCATTACGCGTGGGTACGACATTTCGCTACGCGACGCTTGCATTGAGCGGCTAGACATGCCAGCTCGGAATGCCCGAACCCCGCCCAAATCCACAGTAGCCAATGTAACTTCGACGTCGCCAATAGAAAACTGCTGGCCCATCGCCAGTATCTCGCCATTTGCCAACACCATTGCTGAGCCATCATAGTATACTCGATCGCCATCGCATCCCTTTTGGTTAGCATACAGGTATATTCCGCCGCACTTGAGCGTTGCCTCTCGGATCAGCTCAATCCGGCGCCGTAGCTTGCGCAGCTCGTGATGGCTGCCGCTGCTGTTGAGTATGATCTCTGCTCCGTCCAAGCTCATTGCGATATGAGGGCTCTGCGGCGTAAACAGCTCCTCGCACAGCTCAATTCCAATACAAGAGTCCTCTGTGTTTATCAGCGCATCTCCAAATGGCACCTCTCGCTGTCCCGTGATATCTGCAATGAATCGAGGCAGTACAAAGTCCTCGACAGTGGCTGGTCGCGCCCACCCAGCAAACCACCTCAGCTCGCGGTAGTTGCCGTCGTTGGCCAAGTGCAGCTTGGGTCGGATCAGTACGATCTTTCCGTCTAGGATCACTACGCGGCAGTTGTACCGACAGTTGCGGTGTAGCACTGGCATACCCGTATCAATTAGCACTCCGTCCAGCGACCGGTCCTGAAGTAGCCGTGCCAACACTTCCCACGAGTGTAGCGTCGTATCGCTCTCCAAAAAATGGTCTTGACACCCGTATCCAGGAATCTCCAGCTCTGGCCCAATCCGTAGCCGAGCCCCGCCCTTTTTGGCTTGCACTATACTCTCACGGATCCGCTCATAGTTACCCTGAAAGTCTAGCGCCCACTGGTTGAGCGCACACGTTGCGACTGTAACGTAGTGAACCATGACTACAACAATAGACAATATTTATTGAGATAAGCAAGAAAAGAGAGATAAGTAAACGACAAGATTAAGAGCGATCGTAGGATAAGGGGAAAGAAGGCGTCGTACAAAATAATCTCAATTGGGGATCACAGAATTTAACATGATCTCTTTTCAATAGTACGAAAGAGGTTACTGCCAGTGATAGCTTAGAAATGTTTGCTGGCATCGCTACATGTGAACTGCCAGGCCAGCTGTAGGTACCATCTCGCTGTTCTAGAACAAGTGTAACAAGAAAATAGCTGGCCCTCTCAATCATCTTTTTCTTGCAATTATTCTTATTTTTCGCGCTGGATAGGGCAAAGGCACCTTTGAAAATGGGAAACGGGGACTTTTGACAAAATTGCAACCATTCCTCCCCCTTCGATTGTTTGCTGCGGCCATGCCAAAAAAAAAATGCCTTTGAAATAATTTCTTTTGGCTTTGAATGAAAGCACATCCCATCCCGAGCAGCTTGCTCCAGTCTTCACCAGATTGAACAAGTGTTTTGAAGAAAGGAGTTGAAGACTTTTGCATGTGAAAAAAAAGGGTTGGGGAAGTGCTTTTGTACTCGTTTATTTTTTTTGCTTTTGCCTCCTCCGCCCTATTTGCGCTGTAAAACGTTGGCTGATGCCCACCAATTTTCTTCTTCACTCCCACTTTTTCTCTAGCCAATATACCCACTCTATATTTTTTTTATTCAAACACGACTATAGTTACTGAGAGCATCGATGGAATACCAAGTAATAATCTTTGAGGATAATAAATTCAGGCATCATGAATTTATAGCCGTGGAAGGAACCGTCTGTCACGAGTTTACAATGAATGTGCGAAAACATTATGAGCGCAAAACAAACGGAAAAGGTATTTATATAGCCACTGGCATTGGAATTGTATATCATCCAAAGAACACGCATTCTATAGGTGATAATGCAGATGTTGCTCTATCAGATACCACATGCATCCTGCTTGCCAACGGGCAAAAACTTACTGCTTATGTAAAAAAAAAGTTGGTTCCTAAACTTGATGAAAACTTTGTCGAAATCCTTAACGAATGTTGTAAACTAAGTACCTATAATACAATTATGTATAATGCTATAAATCTAAATCCCAAACTGAGTGGCAGCCAAAGGTTGGCAATGTTGATCAACACTCCAGTGGTTCCAAATGAAGGTTAAATTACATACCCTACTGAATATGTTTGGCAATGACTATTGTTGCAACGCCCAATATATTTCTATCTAGCACTTTATTTAGCATGCCTCTCACTCTTTTTTCTTTTATAGTAGTATTGTTTAGTAAAATACCACATTAGAAATTATACAGTGTCTATTTAAGAGCATATCAATACATACAATTAACCAATGCTCAACCAATGTCATATTGTGGTAAAAATGCATAGACATGACCAATACGTTGCGCAGCCAATGTATACTTGTTAGAAAAGAAATCCAGGTACATATGGATTCAATCCCGAAACAGACGATGTTGCTCACCGCCGCTATATATCGTAGGTAGGGAAGGGGTAATTTAGAGGTGGTACACGGTTAGCAGCAGAAACATATAAAAGGCAAGCATGCTACTGCTCTCGTAAATACAACGGTTTCCGACTCAAAGCACACGAACAACCTTAACTTGATGGAAACAACGGCTAGTGCAGTCAATTATCCTGTTAATAGCTCAATGGTGGACAATAATCAGCACCTGGAACCAACATTATGAATGTTGTTAAATCGAAAGCATGCATCGGACTGCTAATACCTGCCAAAATAGCACATTTCCCAACTATCCAGCGATAACAGAAACCGCAAACTTGACAGTGTTGGGAACAACTGGGGTTTACGGCGCACTCAACATAATCTTGATCCAGAAACAAAAAAAGGTCTGACATTCATCTGGCGTCGTTTATTTTAAAAAAGTCACAGGTCAAGATACTAATTAGTAAAAGCTAGAATTGCGACCAACACTGTTTGGGCAGAAATTGAAGGACTGCCATTAGTCAGAAAATAAAAAATTATAATTTCATTCAATACAAGGCATTATTGTCCCAATCCATCTCAAAACATATAGCCGTACTGTTCTTGATACTTGCGAAGCTCTTTATTTTTAGCCTCCAGCGCTCGCCGCAGGCTGAAATTATTGTCGCGGAGACAGGTAGCCTGGGCATTTACTGCCTCTAATCTGCTTTCTAGTCGTGCTGTATGTTCCTTTTCGCGCCGCAAGCAGTCATTACTTTCTTGTAACAGTGTGTTGGTCCGTCGTTGCAATCGGCGTTGTCCCTCGAGCTCGTCCTCCAACTCGTCAAACTCATTTCCCCGGGCCTCCATCTCGTCATGAAGCACACGAAGTGCCTCCTCCAGACCCTCCTCCAGATACCCGTTAGAGTCCTCCAATTCTTGATTTCGCCTAGTCAATTCGCACATAACGTGGTAGTCGCGAGCCTCGCCGTCAAAATGCATGCTGCTAATATCCCGCACCAACTGCCGAACGTCCGCACTATCGCGACGGTTATAAGCAGAGCGCATGTTTGGTTGTTGGATCTTGGTACTCCTGCCGGCCTCGTAGTCTTCCTCGTCAACGTCAATATATAAAACTATAGGTGAGCCCCTATGAAAGACTTTGCACTGCGGACAGCGCTGCATACTGCTGCTTTCAAACCAGTCTTCAATGCAGTTTTTGTGGAACGCGTGTCCGCAGCCCAGCACCACTGGCCGTTTTTCGGTACCTGCTGTGGAACCGGGCGATCCGCGAGTAGACGCATCCCTGTGTAGTGTCTTGAAGTAAGACTCGCGGCATATAGGACAAACCATGGCCTAGTAGAAGAAGAAAAAAGAAATGAGAATGATAAAAAAGTGTAGCGAGCAGAAACAAGAAAGGTGACATGAATAAAGCACACGTATTACGTGAGATGGGGTCTGATTAGTCGATCCGAGATTAGTTAAACTGCATATGTTTTTTGATTTTAAAATAAACACCGACAATAGAACGACTTAGGGTTCAGCATCTTGCTCGCGAATTTGCCTCTCCAACTCGGCGATGATTTGCTTCCTGTAGGTAAGAGCCTTTTGCAAGCCGTTGATATTAGCTTTGTGTCGCCCGGATAGAGTGCTCAGTTACTTCACTCGGTTCTCCACAAGGATTACTTTCTTTGTCAGCGCGCTCTCGATAGCTTGCTTTCTCCGGAGGCGCTTGCTCTTCTCATCAAGTTTGACCTTTATCGCCGCTGCCTTGGCCTCGAGCTCCCTATGTTTAGTTGCTTGTTGATCAGCCTGGTCCAGCGGCAAGTTACACTGCGACTCTGCGACTCGAAGCGGGTCACTGATTGAAAGTCCTTCCAGACCCAAAGTGTCCTCATCTTGGTCAGTGACATGCTTCAAGTCGCACTCAATGTGTAGCGTCAAAAATGGTCCTATATGAAGGACATTGCACATAGGACAGTTCATATTGAGGCTGTTTGCACGCCACAACGTCGTGCATTCCAAGTGAAACGTGTGACCACAGCTCAGAGCAGCAATACGATTGTCATCGCCAAGCGCACTGGTAGTACTCGGGTTATTCATTGCCAGGGTGCTGAACAGATTGTCAAGACAAATAGCACAAACCATGGCTGACCATATAAAAAATGAAAACTAATAGAAATGACGACTTACTAGGAAAAAAGAGAGAGAGAGAGAGAGAGAGAGAGAGAGAGAGAGAGAGAGAGAAGTGGTGAGCTCGCCAAATTTTGTGGAAAGTCACTGTCACTGATGCTGATGACGTGATAGAAGTAAAAAGCTCTGATATGACCAGAAGCAACCGTGATCAAACATATTCTTATACTCCCAGATCTGATTCACTAAAGGTGCGTAACGGTTAGCAACAAGAACTTGCAAGTACTGGTGCTTTTTTATTGGTAGTATTTATAGGCTAAAGCTTTATTTATTGGACTGTGATATCTTCTGACAATGTATATAGCAAAAACACCTGTACCTAAATCTTAGAGATCCTAGCACCGAGAAAGAACGGATGGGCCGGAAGAGGTATGCCCGAGGAGAATTGGAATAGGCCATTCCAACTACGTAAGTGCAGTCTTCGTTGGCATAAAAGGTAGTTGGGTACCCATTAACATAAACTTGGTTATTTGTGCCAGTTAAAACTATGTCAATCTTATGGCAGAGTGTATCTTGAATATCGTATCTCTTGTACGCAGAGAGATCACCAACCATGACATATGTAGAGCTACATAAAGCCAGGAGGCAGCTGAGGACGGCGATTATGCTGTAGAGATGCATGTTGTAAGATAGACCGTATAAGTCGAGTAAGCTAGAATAATTGTGAGGCGGGTAGTGTAAGAAATAAAGGGAAGATGGAGTAGGCAAGAAAAGTACGTGGTGTGTATTCACATCCAAGCGGAAAGGGCGCTTGGTCTTTATACTCAAAGACACAAGACTAGAGGCTGAACGAGTCTGCTCTTTGGGATACTCGAGTGTCCGTCAAAAAAATAAAAAATAACCTAGAGCAATCGGGTTTTTGTCTTTGTAGTCAATGCAGGCTAGAAAGGGCGCGTGTTTGTATCTATAAAAATCTCCTAAGCGCATCCTAATAAAAGAATGGATGCTACCTGTACAAACACAGGTTTTTGCAAAGAGATGATTGGTAAACAGGGGATTTATTCTGGCATTACTCTTTGTGTACACTTCAAAGCAGTTGCCAAACATGCGCGAAAGGAATCCCAAGCATTGACTATCAGCCTATGCATATACATGGTGCTCTCCCGACGTTTCCGAGCGGCAATAGCAGAGACTATTTGGGCCTGATCCTCACGTGGTGATTGTCTTGATTCAATCTGATCATAGCCACTCTGATCAACAAGCCTGGAATTTTTTTTTCTTCTCTCAGCTTGGATGATCTGAAATATTTTCTTTTACTCTAGTGTTCGACTTTAGATTTTTTTTTTATATTTTTTTTTGTAATCACTATTATAAAGTCAAATCCAATATGACTGAGGCCGACTTCCGCATCAAGCCCGAGGCAAAGGGCTCTTCTATCGATACGTCGAACTGGCCTTACCTGTTGAAGAACTACGACAAGCTGCATGTGCGTACCGGTCACTATACGCCGATTCCAGTGGGCAGCACGCCGTTGAAGCGCGACCTGCAGGACTACATTCGCTACGGAGTGATCAACCTGGACAAGCCTGCCAACCCTTCGTCTCACGAAGTCGTAGCGTGGATCCGTCGCATTCTGCGCGTCGAGAAGACCGGGCACTCTGGCACGCTCGACCCAAAAGTGACTGGCTGCCTGATCGTGTGCGTGGACCGTGCGACGCGGCTAGTAAAGTCGCAGCAGAGCGCTGGCAAAGAGTACGTGTGCGTTGTGCGGCTGCACGACGCTCTTGAGAACGAGATGGCGCTGGCCAAGGCTGTCGAGACCCTGACTGGCGCCCTGTTCCAGCGCCCGCCTCTGATCTCAGCTGTGAAGCGCCAGCTGCGCGTGCGTACCATCTACGAGTCCAAGCTCATTGAGTTTGACAACGACCGCCACCTGGGCGTCTTTTGGGTTAGCTGCGAGGCTGGCACCTACATGCGTACGATGTGCACGCACCTGGGTCTCCTCTTGGGCGTTGGTGGCCATATGCAGGAGCTGCGCCGCGTGCGCTCGGGAGCTCTTACTGAGAACGACAACCTGGTCTCCATGCACGACGTGCTGGATGCCCAGTGGGTCTACGACAACACGAAGGACGAGTCGTATCTGCGCCGCGTTGTGCGCCCGCTCGAGTGGCTGCTGACTGGATACAAGCGCGTCGTCGTCAAGGACTCGTCTGTCAACGCCATCTGCTATGGCGCCAAGCTGATGATCCCCGGCCTGCTGCGCTTCGAGGACGGCGTCGAGGTCAACGACGAAGTCGTGCTGATGACCACCAAGGGCGAGGCTATCGCCATCGCCATTGCGCAGATGACGACTGCCGTTATGGCCACTTGCGACCACGGTGTTGTTGCCAAGATCAAGCGCGTCATCATGGAGCGCGACACGTACCCGCGCAAGTGGGGACTCGGCCCCATGGCCCAGCAGAAGAAGAAGCTGATCAAGGATGGCAAGCTCGACAAGTTTGGCCGCAAGACCGATGCTACTCCTGCTGACTGGAACAAGTCCTATGTCGACTATGCTGCCAACGACCAGATGCAGGCCTCGCTCTCCATGGGCGTCGCTGGTCTTGCCGTTGCGGGCTCTGCGCCTCCCACCCCCATCACTCCTGCTGCTCCTAAGCGCCAGGCTGTTGAGTCTGAGAGCGAGGAAGAGTCTGATGCCAGCTCTAGTGAGGACGAGAAGCCTGCTTCTAAGGACGATAAGGCCAAGGCCAAGGCTGAGAAGAAGGCCAAGAAGGCCGAGAAGGAGGCTGCCAAGAAGGAGAAGCGCGAGAAGAAGAAGGAGAGAGAGGCCAACAAGTCGAAAAAGTCACGCAAGGGCTAAATATAAAAAAAACAGCCTATTTTCTTTATCATTTTCAATATTCAAATATACTCGACAAGTCAATTAATCGATTTCGTAGACGTTACGTACTGGGTAGAGTTCACACGTAAATGAAGAACCCATGTCAGTTGATACCTATTTATTCCAAACAGCAGTAATTTGAATAAAACTATTTTAGACATGACAAAACAGGTGTCTTCATAAGCTGAGGGTGAGGATGCGTTGCAACATGATTATAGTCCATGAGTGCGGTTATACTTGGGGACCAGAGTCTTAACATATTCGCCCCATTTCATGCCCTGGATAGTAGCTTCAGACCAAATAATAACTAGTTCTTTCATACCACCAAAGAATAAATAGGCATTCCCGTTTTCATCATATGCATAAGGCTTATCTACTGATTCATAATGACCCAAGTTAATCATTTGCCCTGCAGGATAAGCTTCACACTTAGCGTGCTTACTTAGTTCCTCAATCATCTCATCAGTAATGACTTTATTTAGTACAACACGTCCACTGATCTTTGGTCCTTCATTTTCCTTACAGGTAACAGCATAACAATATGACTCTGATGTATTTGTCATGTTAAAATTAAAAGTATGAGCTTGGCTTACAAGTGTGGTGTGATATGTATGGTAGTTGTCTTGAAAAATAGCAAAGGGGGTGGCGGCAGCTAGCTTTATATAGCAAAAGAGAAGAAGAACAATCCCTCCTGTTTGCTGCCTGAAGAAGACAGAGGGGATGCACATTATGCAGGTTTTTTTTGTTGAAGAAAAAAATGGGGGAATGCAATAAGTTGCTTCTCTTGTTTCAAAGAACATGCGTCATGAGCATGACATCTGCTAATTGATTTCCCACTTGTCATGTTTCTTTTTTAGCACATTTTTCTTTCCCTCTTTTCAAAGGATGTCAGAGGACAAAAAAATGACATCACCAATGTATCTTCCTCCTTTGCTCAAAGGATGTGAAAGGACAAAAAAATGACATCACTAGAGTTTCTCTTTCCTTTGCTTAAAGAAACACCTATGCCGTAGGTTTACACGCACTTTGTCAATGAGCTGGCTAAGGCCCCACCTTTGACACTTGCCTGCTGCTTTCTCTTTGCCTATTCCTCATCACATTTGTCACCGCTCCAGGAAGAACTCACTCCTGCTCTAGTGCAGATAGGACTTGGATTATAAGTCACTTGTTATGCTCTTCACTTGATTCCTATAGGATTTCGACGCTCAACGACGATATCCGACATTTTATTGTGCCTAATATCAACGGCTATAATCAACGGTGCCTCGATCATGAGCAGTAGCGCCGTTACTGCCCCACGGACCATTTGCCCTATATAAGGGGCCGCGCACCAGCAGCCGTAGACTAGTTAGGCAATCACTTTTAACTTTACTTACTTTTTTATTTATCTAAATACAAAAGACGTAAGGACTGGTGAACTAGGCGTTAGCCAATATCTACTTGCATACTCCAAACCTACAATCCCAAAAGTTTGACCTAGTTGATTTTCTCTCCTTGCCAGTGTCTCAGTTATTGTCTAGAGGTATACATCTGTTAGCAGGGTAATGAAATATATTTCTATACTCATTAAAAAAATAGGATGGGTGCTAAATGTCTACAAAGGGACTGTCCAAATTAAGGGCTTCCCAAGGAAAGACGCCTAGAGCCGTCCACGAACCTTCAAGTTTAACTGATGTTGGTACTATATTGTCATTTAGATATTCGCAGAGACCTCTGGATTTGACTTCTGGAGAATTTAAAAAGCTTTCAAATTTGTTTGCTCTATCGAACACTATATAATAATCACCTTCTTCTTTTACATTTTCATTTCCAATAATGTTGTTGCGATATATAGGGATTGCTGGAACGCCAGCCAATGATTTTGGCCACGCTCTTCTTATAGCGGCAATGGTATTTGTATAGGAAGTTGGATATGCGTTACAAGCAGCGGCATGTATCATACCTTTTACACCATAGCTAAATATATATATCCTGATTTGTCCAGACATGATAAAAAAAAACTTGTTTGAGAAAAAAAAAAGGTGAGCAGAGAAGAAGAAAAGAGAGAGAGAGAGGGTTTCTTGCCCTTCTTTCTTTTAGAGAATAGCGCAATCCTCCTCAGAGGAAAGAAAAAAATCTTCTTGACTGCGCGAGTGACTTTAAAGTCTCTCATGCCTTTTAAGAAAGAAAGTCAGCTGAATTTTTTTAAATACTAATGATTTGTTGAGATTGGGCACAACAGCGCTCAGGCATACACTCCAACAATAAGAGCTAATCCTGTTGACCTCCTTGTTCAGAGGAAGGAAAATTCATAAGATGGCTTGTAGTGTTTAGAGTTTTTGTCAGTTGTTGTAACCCGCCAGGAGAATTTAAAGGCAAAAAGGCATCGCCCAAGGCGTGCTGGCTGAAGATGCTTATTAGCCAGAGATGTATTATTGTATCTTACTTATTTACTCTATTAGATTTTAGAGCGAAGTGAACTAGCGTAGCTTATAAAATCTTAAGTGTCAATAAATTAAATATTGGAAAGGTTAAAGAAACAGAAGAAAGATGTTAACCGGTCAAACACGCACTATATTCAAAGTGCCAAACAAACCAGTGAACCGTGGGAACTGGACTGAGCCGAGTCACGACATAGGACAATGGTACCGAGATCCAAAAGAGATATTTAACATACTCCTATTCTTGACAATATGACCCGAAATTTGCCTCAGAATTGTCTCTGGGTTCTGCCTTTAGGCATTTGTCCGACCCCTTTTTTTCATTTTTGCCGCTCCTAGGCAAGCCTGCTCCAGCTATAGTTCAGACAGGGCGGGAATATTTGCAACTTGCATTCTTGTTTCCAAAAGCTTGATCAAGTAGATTTGTTTTGCTCAAGCTAGTTTCACAGATAATGTCGAGTTTCTTTGCCAACTGGATAGTAAAATTTAATTCTATACTCAAATAAAAGAAAAAGCCTATATGCTAACTATATAAAGGGTAGTTGTCTGAACTGAGTTTTTCCAATGGATGGACTTCTACAGCCTGCCACAAACCTTTAGTTGAAATCGATGATGGCACTATCTTGTCATTAAGATATTCACCGATACTCTTGTCTATGAGCTCTTGGGATTCTAAGAAGCTTGCAAACTTATTCTCATCAGCAAACACCAAGTAATAATCACCTTCTGCTGTCGAATCACAATCTGTAATAATAATGTTTTGATAAATAGGGATTGCTAAAACATCTTTCAACTTCGTTGGCGATAATTTTCTTAATGAAGTAATGGTATTTGCATAAGAATCTGGCCGTATGTTATCCGCAGCAATATGTATCATAGAAGCTCCACCATAGTAAAATACGTTTATCCTGGTTATTTCAGACATGATAATAAAAAAATTTACTTATTAGCCAAAAAAAAAAAAAAAAAAAGTAGACAAGTAGAGATTGAGAGGAAAAAAAGAGGAAGAGTGAGGGTTTCTTGCTCTTTTTCTTTTAGAGAATAGCGGAATCCTCAGAGAAAGGGTAAAAAAAAGTATCCTTGACTGTGAGGGCAAGTTTTCAAGTCATTTGTTCTTTTAAGAAAGGCAGTCAATTAATTTTTTTTTGAATGATAATGTTATAATACTGATTTATTCCCACAAATCAACTAATTATAGCAACATTATAAAAGTGCGAGTTCCCAGGCTAAAAAAAACTAATGTTTATAGTTTATAGTTTATAGTTGATATTTTCTCTATTACTTATTTTGATTATAATGACTACAGACGATCCCTCCAATGCTTATTCTGACCCATTCAAAGTCGTTGACTACGATCCCACTTGGGCCAAATTATTTTCCAACGAACACGACCTGATTCTCAGTACAATCGCTCAATACGTTATGACAGTTGAGCATGTCGGGTCGACCAGTATCCCAGGTCTGGCGGCCAAACCGATAATCGACATACAAGTAGTAGTACAAGATTTCAGCAACCTCTCACAGTGCATCGAGGGCATGACTGGGATCGGCTACGTTTATAAGGGATTATTGGGGATAGAAGGACGCGAGTACTTTAAGCGACCAGGATTTCACGTGCATATGGTACAAATGGGAAATGACGAGTACACTCGCAAAACATTGTTCCTCAAGTATTTGCGCGAGCACAAGGACGTGTGTCAAGAGTATGCGGAGCTCAAAAAGCGATTGGCAATCAAATGGAATGGACATCCGTCAGCTCATCTAGAGTATAACCTTGATAAGACCGAATTTATAATGGGCGTTCTGACTCGTGCAGGTTGGGATCCAGAGTTAAAACCAGAGTATTTGAAATAAATAAAGTATTTATTTTTAGGCTAATTTGGCATAAGCTGGTGGTGCGTATATACGGCGAATGAACTTGATAATGTACAGCGGTACAGATGATACAGCAGTAATGACAACAGTCTTCCACACAAAGGCAGTAGACAAAATAAACGACGGGTCAAAGTATGCAGGTAATACCCAGATCGACGCAACATAGATAGCTAGTGATCCTAGAATCGACCAAGCCATCCAGCGATGCCAAGTGCGAATCTCCAAGGCGACCATCAGCAGCTCATTAAGAACCAAACCGGTGAAAGCAATAGAGACGACATGGATAAACTCTGTATCAAACAGCCAGGCCGCTATAAGCATCAGAGCGCCGCCCTGATAGATACTGATAAGTAGCCAAGTGAAAAACGTCTTGTACGATAACGAGCGCCCTTTAGTCAGATCAGCGTACAGCTCCGGATACAACAGCGCAATGTCTTCGGAGACGTCGCGGTCGAGAACCAAAGAAAAGACAGGCGCCATAGTATAAACAGTCGTATAGCCGACTAGCAACATGCCCTGGAACAAGGCGATTGGCGCAAAGTAAAACAGGGCGGAAAAGACGACTTGCATAATGGAGATGATCAGACCGCGGTGTATGACAAACTGAGCCAGCTTAGCCGAGCGCTTGTAGCTGTTGCGACCATGCCATAAAAGCAGGCGCGCTAGGTACGAAAACTGCAGTATCGAAAAATCAGCCGCCAGCGATGCCTGCTTTCCTTCTTTGCCCACCAGCCCCACGCCGACGTCTGCCGCCTGAATCATGCTGACGTCATTGCCTCCGTCGCCGACCGCCAAGACGCGCTTGCGAGTAGCGCTCTGAATCAAGCGCACAATGTCGGCCTTTTGCGTCGGCGAGCAGCGACAGCAAACGACAGCCGGTAGCTGGGCAGCGATCTGCACAAATTCGTCGCGGTAGAAATCCAGCGTCACTTGCAGCGAGTCGCCGTCGATGACCAGGCAGCAGTCGGGCAAAGTACGCAGGGTCTCCAGTGCGTCACTGGCCTCATGCGGCGCTCGCAGGTTGGCTATCACGTGGATAAGCTGGTCGCGACGCACCAGCCTGGCTGACACGGCGACGCAGGTGGCAGTCTCGACTTTGTCGCCTGTCAGCATCCACACTTTGACGCCGGCGTTGCCCAACAGCTCCAGCGTAGCACGCACGTTGTCCTGCAGCCGGTCTTCGACGCCCGTGACGCCCAAAAGCTCAAGGTCGTTTTCAAGGCAGTCGGCGACGACGTCGCGCATGGCGGCCGCCCGCCCGACGACCGACAGCTTGGCGCGCTGGTAGGCGGCGTCAAAGCGCTCGTAGGCATCGCGCGTCAGTCGCTTGCGGCCCACAACGAGCGTGCGGAGGCCGTCGCGGGCCATGTTGCCGCACTCCTCGTCGAGCCAGTCGTTGTACTGAACGATCTGACCCATAACGACGTCGGCGCCCTTTTCGATAAAGTAAATGTCGCCGCTGAGGCGGCTGCGCACAACGATGCCCATGCGCTTCGACTCGCTGGTAAATGGGAACACGTGCAGAATGTCGTAGACCAGGCGTGGCGGCTCGACGTGGCTGTCGTCTTCGCCCAGAGCGTCCAGGCGCAACGTCATTGTCGAAATAGTGCGCTCGCACAGCACCACGCCCACGTGCTCGGTCCACTGGACGATGGCGACCTCGTCGGGCGACGACGCCTGGTACGCCATTCGCTGGTGGCTGCTGGCATTGTCATTATTTTCGTCGTCGTCCTCGGCCGGAGTGACGTTGTGGCAGAGTGCCAGGCTCTCGACCATGTCAAACACGCGCTGGGGCATGTCGCGCCTGGCCTTGCCGCCGTGATGAGCGCGCGCCAAGCCGCTGCTGTCTGCAGGAGCACTACTAGCTGACGTCATCGTCGACTCGGCAGCCTGGTGGTGGTGGTGCAGGGACCGGGCGTGGTGTCTGACATGGCGCGTTACTTCGTCGCTGGTCTCGAGCGTGTAGGCCATGACGCCCATGTGGATGCGCTTGAGCTCCATCTCATTGCACGTCAGCGTGCCAGTCTTGTCAGTCAGGCAGTACTCGATCCGCCCTAGCTCCTCGGGGATCATCGAATTGCGCACGACAGAGCCAGCTATCTCGCGATCTCGCTCAATGCCCAGCGAGTAGAAGGACTTGCCCATGTCGAGATTAACGCGCAGGCTGATCGGGATAATCGACGAGAACAGGATCAGGAACCGGAACAGCGTCACATACCACACAGCCTTAAATCCGTCCAGAGCGACCATTGCCAGCGACAGAATCAACGTCACCAGGAACAGGATCTTTGACAGCCGGTTGACCTCCGTGTCGAGTATGCCCACTTTGGTCTTGGCATGCCCCGTATTCATCGCCGCTCGCGTATCGCGGCCCGTGTAGATGACGTAGCCGACAGCCGAGCCCGAAGCCAGCGTCGTGTTTGCCCACATGGTATTCTCCACGCCCAGCGGCAGAGTGACGGCCGAGGAAGACTCGCCTGAGCTTGTGATGCGCAGCGTGCCGACAAAGCTGTAAATGTCCTTGTGCGGCGCGTCGGCATAGACAGTGCCGTGCAGCCCAAACAGCGCGGCAGAGTCAGCCAGCTTTTGTGTGGGCGCCACTGCCACGCGCAGCTTCCAGTCAGTCTCGCCATCAAGCTGGTCGGTGCGCACAAAGCACGCGCCCGACGACTCTGTCGTCCGTAGCAGCACCACGTCGGCTGGCACGCGCTGGTTCTTCTCGATCAGGATAAAGTCTCCGACGCGGATCTTTGAGCTGGCGATGACCTGCCGCCCGCCAGTCGCAGTCAGCCTTTGGTACTTTTGCCCGTTGGCCTCGCTGTCACGCCGGCGCCTCGCATGGTCGTCGTGCCACTCTTTGGCCATGGTCACAGCCAGCACAAACACTAGTGGCCCCACGTACGTCAGCAAGTATCCAATGCGCAGCTGCGGCACGAACTGCGACAGTGCCACGAGCAAAAAGTACAGGTTAAAGAAGAACCTGAACTGCTCAAACAGCACCAGCGGCAGAAATGTCAGAAAGTTGTACTTGTTGTTGCTGACTACGTTCGCCGCGTACTTTTGCTTGAATGTGTTGTCCAGTGGGTTGAGCGGAGACGTCCGCCCCACTGCTGAGCTCTGCGGCAGGAACGAGTGCTCGTCATTGTGTCGGTTCAACTCTGCTGTGTGGTCCAAGTCTGCTACTGTTGCCATTAGCGGCGTGTCGGCCGAGAACGTGCTGGACATTGAGTCTCGGCTGAGTCGCTGCATGGGAATCGCCTCGCCTTCTAACGTTTGCTGATTGTTATTGCCATCGTCTCCACTAAACCCTCTGTCAATGTCTCTGTCGGCCCACGGCGCAGCTGTTGGGCGGCGCTTGCTCATAAGGATTTAAAAGTTAATATTTGCAAATGAAGAAGAAAAAAAAAGTAAATAGGATACAAGAAGGGAAAAGAAAAAAGAAATGTATGCAGTTAGAGTTTATTATTGCCAAGATATTAGTCACGTGAATCAAAAGATCTAGTCCCAGCGTGGAACATTGCGTGTGGGGTGAGTATTGCCCTGTTGCTGCCGAGGCTGCTGCTGAGGCTGTTGTTGCTGGTAGGTCTGCTGGTGCTGAGGCGGGTATTGAACCTGCTGCTGATACTGAGCTTGCTGTTGTGGCGCGTACTGGGGCTGTTGCTGGTAAGGTTGGTGGTGTTGAGGCTGATGCTGCTGCTGCTGCTGGTACTGGTACTGGCCCTGCGGCTGATACTGACCCTGCGGCTGTTGCTGGTAGTATTGCTGGCCCTGAACGTCATCGGCATATGTAACAGATGGCTGTTGCTGGCGATGAGTTTGCGACAACGACGTCATCATCATCATCTCGTCCATTTCCTGATCCGAAACATCCGACGAGTGCGAGGACATTAGAGGCTGAGCATGGCCCAGCAGATTAGCCTGGCTCATACTATTAACATTATTGACTCCTGCTCCCTGTCGACCAATAACCAAATGATCCATCTCAACCATATCGCCACGCCCGCCCTTTCCCGAGCCATTACTCTCAACCGAGTAGCTCCTAGATAGAGCATGAGCATACTGAGTACTATCACTATGTCCATAGGCAGGCCCTATAGCTATACGACCAGCACCACGACCATGCACAGGTGTTGTAGCTCCGTCAAAGTCACGGCGATCGCGCTCATCCATTACGCTCTCGAGATCTAGCGTATCCGATCCAAACAACGTCGACGCGTTAGTAAATGTTCTACTAGCACTACCACTAGCAATATAGCCGTTGTTGAGCTTCGACTCTTCCAGCTTATCACTAGTAATAAGCATCGATGTCCGACCACGGTAGACCTTTGGCAGCAAGTGACGCACGCGCTTATCGACCATAGGCGTAGTAAGAGGCTGTGAGAAAATGGGATGCAGGAACCGGTCGCCCAACGTCGCCGAGGCACTGGCATCCTCAGCCGCCGCCTTGTAGGCGTCAAAGCCAGCCGACTCGGCCGAATGAACCATATACTCGACTCGGGGCTTGAGCCAGAAGTGAACGAGCCATATTCCAAATAACGTGGTGACGACGGGCAGTGGAGTCACTGCGTAGACGACAGCAAGCTTGCCTTTAATCCAGTCCTGCGTGTGGTCAGTAAACTCGTCGATACGAGCTTTGAGGCAGCATACGAGGTATATCTGGAATATAACCACTGAGGCTATCATACGGTTAATCACGCTACGCCACATGGTGCCGGCCGTATCGTGCTTTGTCGTGTACACGTACATGACAGCGTACTTGTAGACCCAGTACGCCATGACAAAGTCGATAAAGGCAAACGGCAGAGCGATCGGCGAGTACAGCGAATAGAACATGCTGATGGTGAATACCCACAGGTACAAGGAGTACACGGGCGAGTAGTCAAACTCTGGCGGGCGAGTCAGGTCGCGCAGCTCGCGTGGCGTCAGATCGCGTGTGTACCGCTTGATAAAGATGACGACGAGCGATATCATCTGCGCCAGCTCCAACATGGCACTCAGTCCCTTGAGCGAGACATAGGCAGTCCAAAACATGGCCTTTTGGTTAAGCGACTGGATAAAGTCGTGAGCCATCGTCGACCAAAACGCGTCGACCGACTTGTTCCTAAGCACCGCACGTACTACCAGTCCGACGAGCGTAAAGACGATGATGTTGGAGAGAAAGTAAAACACGTACATCTTCTTCAGCACCGACCGCTCGACCCCCGTGTGCGTGGCAATCCCCTGGTAGCGACTGATGACGCGGAACACGTGTGGAATAGCAATGTAGTACAGCGTCAGAATTAACGGCGAGAAGGTCGTCTGCCAGATCGTCGTCAGGGTGCTGTGGCGGTTGAAAAAGTCTGTCGTTCCAGGAAAGATAATCCGAATGTTGACTGCATCTCCGATAAATGTCAGAGCTGCGACTGGCCAGAACGCGACAAAGCAGAATGCCACTGAGATGAGCCGCGCTGTCCAGAGCCGCCGCACGCGACGCGAGCGAGGCATCTGCGCGTTGCTCCATATGACGTCCTTTGGGTGCGG
>JANBQS010000350.1:0-20366 GCA_027577415.1 Coemansia sp. RSA 922
CTAGATGTTACCGACGACGCGTCAGTTGATGCCGCTGTTGCTTACGTGCTTGCTGCTACTGGTGGGCGGATAGACATACTAGTTAACAACGCTGGCGTCAACTGTGTCGGCCCTGCAATCGAAGCACCGCTGGATCAAGTGCAGCAAGTCTTCAACACCAACTTTATTGGTCTAGCCCGTCTGTGCCGCGCCGTAGCTCCTATTATGATGGACCGTCGTCAGGGTACAATAGTCAATGTGGGTTCTGTCGCCGGATACGCTGCTTCACCTTGGTTCGGCCACTATACTGCCACAAAGGCCGCAGTTCACGCATATTCCGATTCTCTGCGTATGGAACTGGCACCCTTCGGCGTCAGTGTCGTTGTTGTTGCACCCGGTCGTATCAAGTCTCATATCGTTGACAATTATAGTGTGGATCTTCTGGATATTAACACACGGTACTCGATGGCGCGCCCGGCCATAGAGAAAGCGGCCATGTTCTCGCAAGGTGAAGGCGCAACATCTACTAGCCAGTTTGCTCATGTTGTTGTGCCCAAGATCCTGCGCAGCTCACCACCCGCCTACGTTACCTACGGAGACGCTTCGACCAGTATATGGTGCATGTATTATGTGCCTCTGATTATCCTTGACTATCTCGTTAGCCATTACTTTGGTACTTACCAACTTGCCAAGGACCTGCACTCACCATCTATTTCGAAATCCGCCACCAACTCTGCTGTAGTGGGGGTGGCTCTTGCCGCAGTCGTATTGGGTGTTTTCTATGTTCTTTTCTAACTTTATTATTTATTAATTATTTCATTAAAGTGATGCTTTAGTCTTTGATAATATGCCACATGCGCCCTGAAGACCGTTCAAGTCCTCTTAGGTCAACTGAGTTGAACCCATCCTCAGTAAGCAACTCGCGGCTGCCATCTTGTAGCGAATTAATGTTTAAGCCACGACATAGGTTCGTTAGCATCAGTAAGTATGTAGACAGGTTTCCTAGCTGGTAGCTCCTTGAAAAGCCAAAGGTCCAACACCAAAGTCGCTCTCCTGTGGAAATACCGTCTGGGACCAGGTAGTCACGGAGTGCAATCAGAGATAAGCCAGAAACGGGTGTAATATTGGGGGCCATGGTATGTAGATCAGAGAGATTCGGAAGCGACTTTACAAGCATGACAACATCCCAGAGCACCGGCTCTGTGTTTGGCAGCGACAGTGCCCTGATACAGGTATAGTCATTGAAAAGCGTTGGGGCATCCAAGAGCAAGCTTCTAAATGACTCACTCCCAATCTCGCGCGTAATTGCTTGAGGCCCAATACTGAGTGCAAACCGACAATATGCTTCAGAAGTTGCAAAGATTTGGGCCCTAGAGTCAAATACCAGGCTAGTATAGACAATACGTAGCTTTGAGTGACTAAAGGGCCTAAAAACCTGGTAGCGGTCAAGTACGTCGACTGTTGTGTGGTACAGTACCATATACAAACTCCTGAGTGTCGATGCATTTCCTCTAAAGGGGGTGTCATCGCCGAAAGGATAGTCAATGTTGATCATTAGCCATTGTAGCTTAGGGAAGGGTGTTGCTCCAGGAAAGACAGGCAGCTGTGCCCTTTCCCAGTCCGCCTGCCGTGGCAAGGTGAGGCCAAGTCTATACCACCTATCCAAAGTAGGCGAGTGGCGAAGGGCAAGTGTGTGCAAATTTGGGTACTCGACGTAGCTACCCTCGGAGCCCTGGACAAATCTAGAAGCATCCACAACGCTACTGAACTCGACCATTATGTGCTCTAGCGTTTGGGCATTTCTCTGCGCCAACTGCATAACCAGTTCGTAGCCAAAGTCGGCTGTATACGCTAGAGTCACCAAATCTCGTGCCCCGTCCAACTGTAGATCTTCAAACTTGTACAGGCGGCTAGAATGATGCACTATACATCTAAAGCGCTGGCAGAGTTGAGCGATAAGGCGATCAAAGTGCGGTCCGACTACTTTGGGTAGGTACTCTGGACTATGAGGGCCCCCGAATTTGATTATCTCAGTTCTAGGCGCCATTTGCCATAGCCGAGCCACAAATGCGCTCATATTAACCTCGATTGCGGCTGAGTTGACTGTTGAACGCATTCGAGGCCTCTCTGCGAGAAAGATCAGCCAAAGTATACGAACCCGCGGAAAGGAACATCCATCGTAAGGCGCTGACAATAGAAGCCCTAGCGCCTTGCCAGTAAAGATTATCCATGGCTCCAACTTAATTCCCAGTCCCTTGGCCAAGTGATGTGTGGAATAGTGGATACTGCGCAGGCATGCTGGCCACAAAGTTCGTATGGCCTTGGCTTTCTTTGGCTGTGCTCCAAGCTCCAATGTGTATTGCGAACTGTACCGCGAGTAAACGACCTCTCAAAAGTTACGACAGACCCAGAGCAGTGGCATCTGCAACAGCAGGCGCTCTTCAATATTGTTAGTGTTAGTGGTTCCAAGAAAAGCCTGTTTAGAGCCATCCACAACAAAGTCAACCACCATCTCGGTAACGTGAGGAGGAAGAAGTTGGAATATTGGCAAAATTTGCATCTTTTTTCGCTGTAGAGATGAAAAATAGCAAAAAAACAGAGCGACAAAGAGCAGAGATGAGCAAAGAGAGGGAGAGAACAATGATGTGGGCGAATATAAAGTCTAGCGGGCTGGGAGAAGTATTACGCAATCGTTTTAGCCTGTGTGGTCCAACGGAACAACAATTTAATAACAAACGAGCTGATCTCTGGTTGCTTAATCAAAACTGTATTATAGCCAAGTTACTAAAGAGTATGCGACTAAACGCCAAAAAAAGCATCAGGCTCGAACAAACCGGATATGAAATTCATGATATTTTTATCCTGGTGCACTTGCGGGCGAGTCTTCTTGGCCTCTTTGAGTGAAATAGGAAAGTCAACCTTGGCCATGATACCATCCATTACTAGCTGCGGCAAACTGCGGAATGGCTCACATAACACCACATCGTCAACCCACCAGTCTTGTTGCTGCGGCGGCACAATCTCTGTCGACGGAATGCGCGTACTTGGATCCACAAAGTAAAACGTAAGCATCTTGCAGTGACCAGACTTCGTCTTGTCAGCTAGCTCGAGCTCGGGCACTTTAAACTGGTGTATGTTGGGGAACACCACACACTGTCCGTCTCTAATGCCAACACCGCCTAGCTCCTGTGATACGGGGCAGCCTAGCTCCAACCGGTCTTGCTCTATACCATACGCATTGACAACTGACTGCATGTCATATCGATTTGCCGCAAAATTTGTAGCATCAAATGCCTCACGGAATAACAAACTGGTCGGAGCAACATTTGCCACGTGGTAGAAAAAAATACCAGTGGCAATAATGCGCTCGTTAGCCAAGCCTGCTACACTCCAGTCCTTGCCACCATAGATTGGCTTCTCTGAAGTCAGCTCAATGTTGGACATTTTGACAATGGCTTGTAGCCGCCGTCCACTGAGTTTGTAGGGATTAACAGGACGTGTAGGCGCAACAAACGGCTCAGGTTGCGGGTGGACAAATGTTGCATATCTTCTCCAGAGCTGGAACTCCTCGTAGTAATCGTTGTCGTCCGAATGTGGCAGGGGATCATCACTCTCGTAGTATTCATCCGGATCTGGCTTCACTCGTGGCTGGCGCGGGTGCACTAGATCGGTCACGACTTGTTCCAAAAGCGGGAGAAACTTGGAGAAGACACTGGCAATGACCGGGTAAAGCGCTGCGTGTTTGACGGGGTGCAGGTTGTTGATGTAGGACTCGATAGTGACAGCTCCATTATAACCAACGCGGAACTCCGATGGTAACCAGCTGAACTCTTTGGAAAAATAAGAGCCATACTGCCAATCCATATTCGGCCTTTTCGGGAGATAGTAGTTAGACTCTCTGTCCGTGATAACGTTTAAAGCCCATGTATTAGTCAAGTCTCCGAGCGGTCTCCGATGCCAGTGACCAAAGTTTCGTGCCCATGCAGGGCTCCAATACAGCGACTTCATCATCATCACAGCACGGCGCCACTTGTCAAGAGACCCAGGAAACTTCCCCGCCTTCTCATGCTTGAGAATTTCGTGTGGCAACGTACTAGTCTGGCGACACAGCCTCGAGCGGCTATATATCAGTGGGTATAGCGACGGATCTATCAAATTGAGTACGCGAGAGCAGTCATTTGGATGCCAGTCTTTTTGGCGATCTGGAACGCTCTCAAGAATGGCGGCATAGTCCCTGAGCTCACTCGTGGTCTCAGCGTCAACAAGCGCATCTGAGAACCACACGCCGTCTGCTGCGCTAAGTCTGATTTTGCTGTCCGGTGGGTGTAAAGACGCATAGTATGCTAGCTCGTCCATAACATATGCAAACTCAACATCAGTCAGCCTCTTCGCCTCGGCTTCGGCGGTCCATCCAGCGCGAGCATCGGCGTCATTAAGGGAGTCGATCCAGTCCGACTTTGAACGAATATCTCTGCTTATCTGTCGCATCCGCCTTTCCACAAGCGTATCTATTGGCTCAGGCTCGCAAGCATACATGGCGCCAGGAGGGAAGAGAACTCTAATGCGCTCATCCAATGTTGCCAATGGCGGGACAACAATAGCAGTGCGGCGCGTTCTCATTGCGTTTAGTACCAAGTTAATGAGATAAATACGAAGAGGAAACAGAGGAGGAGAGAAACAGAGGAGAGAAAGCCCTTTCCCTCTTTTCAATCTCTTTTTAGTAGTTTCTGTCTGCTCATGATTGCTGCGGATTTCCAAGCGACCTTTGCCAATTTGCGCTTGAATCGACGTTTGTGGATTTGCAACATCTGGCGATTATCCGAGTGAACCTAATGTGCCAACTACCATTCATATTTTTTTCCTCGCTACTGCTTCACTACTAAGAAACCCCTATTGCCACAATGCAACGTTATAGACCAGAGGAATGTACTGACCCTGCCAAGATTATTGTTGCATACATAGAAGAGCGTAGCTTGCGGAAAACATATTATGCATTTCTTCGCGATGCTATACCTGACCTAAACGCGTTGCTAGATGAGGAGTGTGCTCTTGGCTTTTCTCGCAAGGTTAATAGTATGGACGATCTTATTCGTGCTCAGTACGACAGAGCACTTAGGTGGATTGGAGATTTGGACGGCTCAGAGGCCTATATAATCAAAAATTGCAAGTACATTCTTGTTGGGAATGTGGTAGATGTGGGTACCATGGCTGAGGACTATGTAGCGTAATGAGCGACATCGTTCAAGCCAATAGTACTATGTAACTATTAAGTAACTAATAAATTTGGTACTCTGGGCGTATTGCCTACATCTAATTAGAAGTTGCAAATGTGTATTTCTCATTGAATTGTACCAAAAAATAAATGGAGAAGTATTTCCGCCTGTTAGACATGCAACATGTTGCTTGTACTTGTTTGCAGCCACAGTAGGCACTATATGTTCCATGGGTCTAGAGCGGTGTTAAAAAGGCGGGGCCACGTAGTCTACTAGGAGCTATGACATAAAAAGTACTACATGTTTTGCAATTTCCAAGAACGCAAAACACGTGTCACCAAAAAAAAAACAGGCCGTTGTGTGTTGGTATGGCGCAATGGATTCCCTCTCATTAGCCTACTCTATTATTAGAAATAAACACAATGAGCGAACAGCAGAGAAAAATAAGTGGGGATGTGCTCCCAAAGGCATTTTTTTCAAGAGAGGCGGGCCGCTTGGTGCTGCTTTCTGCTCGAGCACCATGGTGACTTTGCAGTCAACTCCCTTTCTTCCGCAGTGGGGGGGTTTTCTATTGGCTGAGGTGTGGACACTGCTTGCAGATTTCAAAGGATGCTTTGTTTTAAAGGCTTACGTAATTTTCACAAGAAAAAAATGCTGTTTGCATCGCTTCACCAAGCAGGCAACACCAAGTGAAAGCCGAACAAAAAGCACACAAAGAGCTATGACGTTTTCAGCTGTTTTTCTTTTTCAACCTTTGTCAGTTCTTTTTATTTATTTTGCTTGGCTGGTGTTGGGCAGGCATCCATTTTGTCTGAACAACACAATTTTTTTGTTTAAAAAGCAGGTGGACTGCCCGTCCAAATTTATTTTCTCTTTTATTTTTCGTCACCTCAGCTTATTCCGACATTTTTTTAAACCTCCGTACTAAAGCACGTAAACCGCTTATGAATCTTCCAGAAGCTCCAGAGTTTGTAATCGTAGTGAGTATTCTAGGCACAAAGCATAAAGCTGAGTTTGTCGTAAAAGAAACGGACACGGTAAAATCGGTTAAAAAAGAAATTGGCAAACACTTCGGTCTAAAATGTGACGATTTCATGTTTATAGAGAGTGAAACGGAATCAAAAGAATGTATAATTCTACCCAGTAATGCAAATCTATTTTTTTCTAAAACCAGATTCCATAGAAGTATTAAAGGATGACAACAAAATTGACAGAGTCGAAGTTGAGTTAAAGATTCTTAACTTCAACGCCGTTGTCAATTATGACTTTTCAGTGGTGCCGCAATAATGCACAATTTCGATGGTATATCGTTGCTGATCACTGCTTACATTCCACTAGGTGCTTGAATTGGTTGTCACAGGTACGTTTTAGGGAGTACTTGCAGCTTAGCACTTGCGTGGGTCAATGTAAGTGACAGAACCCTTTTATTAGATTGGCCAAGTTGTCCATAATATCCTCCCAAAGTAGACATTTGCTGTGTATTATTGTACGACTTTTGTGTTTTGTCAATAAATAAAAAATATATTGTCAACTATATCTTGTTATTCTGCTACGAATATTGCGCTATGGCTGCTGACGCATCCACCGCCGACCAAATCGCCCAATGCGTTATTGACAGCTACCGTGCCTTGCCCAAGCGAGGCAAGCCCACATCCAAGGGTCCTGGCAAAGAGGAGTGGACAGTGCTAGCCGGGGTTGTCATAGAAGATACATGCCCAACAGCCAGCGAGAGATTCAAATGCGTCGCTCTGGGCACTGGTCTCAAGTGTCTGCACTCGGAACAACTACGCCCATTTGGCGACACAGTGCACGACAGCCACGCCGAGATTATCGCACGTCGTGCATTAGTTGTATACTTGATGAACCAATTACAGCAGTCGATGACAGCCATTCCATGTCAGAAGCCTGGAACTTTCGATCTACAGCCAGATAGTACAAAGTACCGATTTGGTGGCGAAGGCCAACTTTTATTGCACTTGTACACGTCGCAGTGCCCCTGCGGAGACGCCACAGTCGAATCTCTCAAGACAGCTGAAGACGACAACAGCGGTAATAGCAATGAGCAGCCACAGCTCAAGAGACGCCGAGTCAATAACGCCGTGATTCGCGGGCACCAGGATTTTGGCAGCTTGGGAACTTTGCGACTCAAACCAGGGCGCGCAGACTCGATTCCTACACTGTCCATGTCGTGCAGTGACAAGATAGCCCGGTGGAATGCAATTGGAGTGCAAGGAAGTCTACTCGCCAAACTCATCGACCCCATTTACCTCAGCAGTATCGTAGTTGGCGACTTGTTCAATTGGCAGTCGATTGACCGAGCAATCAACCAACGCGTCGCTAACGCCTTGTTGGGCAAACAGCTTCCAGACGGATATAGAGCGAATCGGTGCACAATTGAGCAGACAGCAGTAGTGTTTGAGCGGTCGCAAACTGCAATGAAGGATACCATAGCGCCAAAGGATGATGTGGTGACGGCTGATGCCTCCATCTACTGGTATTCGGGCGCGACATCGTCGGTAGCACTGGTCAACGGTCAAAGGCAGGGCGCCAAGATACGGCGTGGCGAGTGTCAAACAAGAAAACTGTGGCCAGATGTTTGCAAATTGGCTCTCTTCCACAAGTATCGCGAATTGTTCCCACCGAGCCAAGAGGTATCGACGTATCGTCAAGAGAAAGATCGAGCAACTGAGTATCAGGCAGTCAAGGCGTGCTTGTTGGAGTCGCAAGAGTTTGGGTCGTGGGTTCAGTGCCCCAAGGAGTACGAGTCATTTGACGTGGCAGGCGAGGGTAACCGTATAACAAATTTAATATAAAAAGTTGAAACACAAAGCGGCAACGATGGCCGGGCTCAGATCCATGTTTTTATGCTGTGGCCAAGAATCAGATCAGATGATCATCGCTTGATTTGATCCAAAACCAACACAAGTTGTGAATGAGAGTGGGTGAAGGCGTAAAGTAAGGCTTGGGCGAAAGTGCTGGTCCTGCCTTTGCAAATATCCAAGAATTTTTTTAAAATCAATTAAAAATGGTAAGCGCACGAATGGATTCGCCACCGTGATGGATTCGCCATACAGAATAAATATCAGGGATGGATGCGGCTTCCATTGACGACTATTTTCCCAATGGAGGGAGAAATCTCGAATTTCAAATTTGAAATTTCGCATTTTTGGTCCATGCTCTCCTCTCGGTTTTCCCCTATTGCGCCGGAGCGGTGTTGTAACGACATTTTTGGCTTACCCATTGAGTTGACACGAGCGCAACTTGGCCTTGTTACAGCCCGCTTTCCTATATGTGCAATTACGCTTCTTTTGGGGGTACTCTGATTCGCAAAAGCTTCGTACCTTGTACATTGAAGCCGTACAGCCTCCTTGTTCTCTTTTTCTCCTTGATATTGTCTTTTTTGGCATATTACTAACACTTTGTTACCTTTTTTGTTCAACTCTACAGTCGAAGGGAACGTCCAGCTTCGGTAAGCGTCACACCAAGACGCACTCGCTTTGCAAGCGTTGCGGAAACCGTGCTTTCCACAACCAGAAGAAGACCTGCGCGTCGTGCGGCTACCCCGCTGCCAAGATCCGCTCGTTCAACTGGGCTGTTAAGGCTAAGCGCAGAAAGACTACCGGTACCGGCCGTATGCGCTACTTGAAGACCGTCAACGTCCGCTTCAAGAACGGTTTCCGTGAGGGTGTCCGCAAGGCTGCTACCCCCGCCGCCAAGACCAACTAAATTCCTGAATTTATAATATCGACGTTTTTTTATCTCTTGAGAAAAAGGTTGAACATGGATTTTTTGGAAGTTGATTTTGTTTGGAATGTAAGCTGACGATTTTATAATGGCGCTATTGATAGCGGTTTTCTTGTGGCTGAGCTGTGGGCTGCGCTTCTCGACGTAGCTCTTGAGTGATGGCTACTAGAGCACTGGGGTTGACGCCCTGACGCATGAGAGCCATTGCGGCAACGATCTGGCTCTTTGTGAGACCAGCGCCTATTTCCTTTGACAACTGGCCGAGTACTATACAAAGAATAACAGGAGTATTAGTGTTGTTTACGATAAAGAAAGTGTATTTGGAGGGGGTGGGCGTGTTGAATTTGACTTACCGTCAATAGCTTGGCTGTCCTGCTGTGTCTGTCTCCTGCTATCTCTAGTGCTAGTATACGCGTCCATAGTAAAAAAAAATATAGTAGAGAGATAGTCAATTGTTTATAAAGTGAAATGCGACAAACAATAAAAAGGAAAGAGACGGGGGATGGGTGAGAATCAAGAAATTGGAGATCTATGTGTGGGTGGTGGCTTACGCATTTGCTTTGATGATGCAGCAAGGCGGGAAGTGAGAAGTGTATTTCCTCTCTTGGCTCTTCTTTTTCTTTTCCTTTTTAGTGTCGTTTCCTCACATTCTTATTTCCAAACCTTTTTTTCTTCTTGTTGCATTTCTTTTTTTCTTCTTATTCTGTTCCTCTAGCAAAGAAAAAAGGGGCCTTTTTTTGTTACGTTTACTGCTGTTGTCTTGAGGATTTTTTTCTTCCTTTTATTCCAGTTTTTTTTTTTTTGGATATCCTCGGCTCTTTTTTGTTTTGCTTCAATCATGACAACTACGACGGCAGCAGATGCTACTCAAGGACATGGCAAGAATAGTGACAACGGGCAGCGTCTGCAAGCCATGGGCGACAGGCTGAAGCAAGTGTTGGGTACTGAGATCGGAGTTGATCGGGAGCAAGTTTTGGCAAAGGTAGCTGAGCTGCGTGCGTTGGCCAAGGAGCTGGAGGACTTTGCTGGATCGCTCAACTCGACTGCTGCGAAGCCAGTTCTTGTCAATAGTACGTTTCCGCGGTCGACTCGGAAGACCATGGTAAAGATGCCTCGTCTTGGCACTGTTTTCGCGGATGCTTCCGGGGAAGAGGGCGGCGAGTTTAATACTCAGGTGGCTATTCCGCCTGGCGGACTGACTTTTATTGCGTCTGCGGCTGTTATGCAAGAGTCGGACGACGACGACAGTGTTTCGGCTAGTGTGGATATTGCCGATATTGCCGACGCTATGCGGGGCGCTGTTTTGGAGCCCAACGACGTCATGCCTACGCCTGCTCGTGCTGACGACGATGGGCCTACTACAGTTACGCATGCGGAGACTGGCACTGAGAGCGTTGGTGGCTTTGCGCATCCTACTGAGTCGTTTGCTAAGACTGTCTTAGCTCAGGCCACTCAGGGCGTCTCTGCTGCCGTGGTGGCGCCTCAGATGCCAATCCCAGCTGACCATACCCCTGCAGCTGGAGGGGTGCCGCCGCCTTCAGGATTCGACGTGTATGGCATGGCCTCTTGGCCGCCGCCTGCCACGCCTGTTTCAGCTTCGGCCGTTGACGGCAGCGCTGCGTCCTCTGCCATGCCAGCCATGTACGGGGCCCTGCCCCTGCCCTATCCGTTGCCGCACCCGCTGGCGATGCACTGCGGATTCCTGCCGCCACTCATGTATGGCGTGCCACCGTCGATGGGAAGTCCTGTTGTTCCTGGCGGGGGAGCTGCTCCTCCTCCCCCGCCAGGCCTTGGTTCCACTGCTGCCGGTCACTCGCTGGGTATGCCGCCATCGTCGGCTGCCTCTTCTGATGCGCTGGCGGCTCAGCAGCAGTCGGAACTATGGGTGCCTGAGCATGGCGTTGTTGATGCTAGCGGCGTGCCTAGGTCGAAGATGGTCATGGCTATGCCGGGCACTGACCATTACCAGCACGCTGTAGCGGCTGCGGCGGCGGCTGCTGCTGCCGGGTATCCGATGAATGTGCCGTTCATGTACCCGCACATCGACTCGTCCAACATATCAGCTGCGGCGACTGGTGGCGGGTCGGAGAACAACGAGTCGGTCGTGTCTGTTGACTCGAACCGAGGCGTAGCGAGTCGGTTTGGGTCTATGCACTATCCGCCTCAGCAGCACCAGCAGCAGCACCAGCAACCTTTGGCGGGCGACTCGGCACGTGGGTTTAATGAGTATCCGCCAGCCACGCAGTACATGTGGCCTGAGCACTCGAAGCATATGGCGCAGGGAGCGTATCCCTACGTTCATCAGGGGTATCACCAGGGCAGTGCTGGGCATCAAGGGTACCGTCGTCGTGGGTCTGGCAGTAATAACAGCAGTGGGAGCGGCAGTGCTAATGGCTCGAATGCCAATACCAATAATAATAATAATAACAGTAGCGGTGGTAGCAATAGCGGCAACAACTACCATCACAACCAGCATCATCAGCATCAGTCGCGGGACCGTCGTGGCAATACTGGCGGAGGATATCCGCGTCAACAGCAGCAGCAGCATCAGCAACGCTGGAATAATAACAACAACAACAACAACTCTGGCGGATATAATCCTCGCCACCAGCACCACCACCATCATCACAACCAGCAGCAACATCGCCATCAGAGCCCACACAATAGCAGTACTTATAGCCAGGATGCTGGTAGTGCGCCTGGATTTAGTGGCGTGGCGGCAAGCGAAGTATCTGTCGGATCGAGCAACTCGGGGTACTATAGCAACAACAATAACATACCAAAGTAATCTCTTTTTTTTTAAAAATTACTTTTTCATATTATTCCAAAAAAAATACTTTTTATTATTCAAAATAGCCATTGGTTCCAATGATCTGGTTCCAAAAGTTTAGAGGCTAGAGCTTGTATGGCCTTGCCGCAGTCATGAACAGGAGTATCGGGGATATTGAAGAGGAAGCAATCGTCGATGATGAGTTGGATATCGGCGACAAACTCAGCGACATGTCTGTAGGACTTTTTAGCGAGTTTCTTCTGAATAGTCGACATATCCATGGGATTCTTGACCAAATCGAAATAGGTCGGTACGCCCAAAGCTACAGGATCGACAGGTTTCAAAAAGGGCCAGCACCTCTCGTCGCGTTTAAGTTTACCCAAGACGGCTCTTGCTCTCTCGTATGCTTTATCGTCCATTGGCAGATCAGGAATATTCGATAGACGGGACCACGTAGTAAGGAATATACGCTGTAGGGTCTCGCACTGCGTATGTACGTAGGTACCGGGGATATTGAAGAGGAAGCAGTTGCTGAATAGTAGTTCCAAATCTTCTTTAAACTCGTTGGCCGACTTGTAGCTTGTAAGTTTGTTGCGTATCGTTGACAGGTCGATGGGTCGTTTGATTACGTCGAAATATGTCGGTACGCCTTGTTTAATGGGGTCGACTGGAGCCATAAACTCTATTGCTGATGGTTGCGCTTGTAAGCGGAGAAGAGTTCGACGACATAACGATAACCATTCAGTTGACTCGTTCCTTGTTTGGTCTAGGTACTCCATTATTGCGTCGGGATCGTCCAATAATTGAGATGATGTAGAGTTTTTGGTCGGTGTAATATCGGGTGTTTCGTGGGTCTTTACGCGCTTGATACTCGTCGATTCCAATGGCGGCATTGTAAATAACGGTGCGGTGGGTGTTATAGGAGCTGACGATTGGAATGATTTGCGTTTACCCGTACTAATCCTCGCAGTCTTTGGCGTCGTAGCTACTGGCGTACTAGGCTCTACAATAGCGGTAGAACTAGGCAGAGCGACTGATAGTGCGGTGGAACTGGGCAGAGCGGCTGATGATAGTCCACATTTGGTCCACTCCGAATCGAAAGCACGTTCGACAGACTCGCCCATTAAATGTACTGGAGTACCAGGCGGATTGAAAGCATAGCAGTTGGCTAGCATCAAACGGACATCGGCCTCAAACTGATCTACTGTAGAGTATCCGTTAGTTTCGAGTTTGCGCTTAATAGTACCTAGGTCCATGGGCTGTTTGATAATATCGTAGTAGGTCGGACATCCATCCAGAATAACGTCGACTGGTCGCATAAACGGAAATGCATCTGGGTGACGACTGAGTTTACGCAATACGCGGTGCAAGAGTTTGCGTGCAGCAGTATCGATACCAGAAGAAACAACAGTCTCGACAGGTTTTGCTGTTGCTACTACTGGAGTTGCTGGAGCCGCGGGAGTTACTGGCGCTGGAGCTGGAGTTGCTGGGGCTGGAGCTGGAGGCGGGGGAGTCGCAGGCGATATTTCCTTGGCTAACGGACTACTACTGCTGCTGACAGTGTCGAGAACAGCCGAAGATGTGACTTTGGAGAGTTTCAGCTTTAGCTTTATCGGCGGCGACGGAATAGCGACAGGAGCAGTATATACGGGCGAATTGAGACTAGCGTCAGGCACAGCAATCGGCGGCGGACGAGTACCAGCAAGTGGCGGTGGACGGGTACCAGCAATAGGAGGCAAATCGTCATCGATAGAAACAAATTCGTCAGTGACACGCGGCACTTTCTTTTGGTATTTTCGACGTGGCTGCTGAATACGAGATACGGAATCCTGAACACCCAAAAGAGCCAACGGCGTATCCTCGCTATCACTAGACATGGGCGATCCCTCCGCTGGTTTGACTGATTTGGGCTGCAGTCTGATTTTAAGTCGACGACGCGGCTGACGTGGCGGCGGAGGTATAGACTCATCGATAGTCTGGTATACTAACGCGTGCACAGCTGCTAGTAGTCTGCGCGACTCTGCTGGCACTGCAGAGTCATAGACAGCCGATGCCAATATGCTTCTCAGGTCCAGCGAGTCTGCAATTCCATCATCGACTAGGGCTTCAAACCCACCGACGAGTCTCGCTGGCGTGTCAATGTGCTCGGCCACGCCAGATCCTTGCTCCTCCATAAACAATAGACTGTGGTGCTGGCGGCCAAACGCCATAGCACGCACCATGAGCAACTGCACTACGTGGCGCGATATGTCGACAGCCAATCGCGGGTGCTCTAGGTCAGATGCCCAGGCGGCCATCAGCCGCGCCACGGGCTGCACGCAGGGCCCCCAGTGCAACAATAGGCCAGAGACCGCGGTCTGCCTCACCGGCGTATACGCCTGCATGTCAGCCATCGCAGCAAACAGCGCCGTATTGAACACATGCGCGTCGGGCTGCACCAGCGACACGCGCACCAGCGCCTCCAGCGCGGCACACGTGACTACGTTGTGGAACGACGGCACAAGCAAGTCCAGGGCGCGCAGCCGCTCGACCTCGGCCATGGCGTCGACGCAGCCAGCGCCCGACAGAAAGCGCTGGCTGCCAGCGACCGAGTTGGCGGCAGCAGCAGCCAGCCCCGCCAAATAGTGGCCGTCCGCGTAGGAGTTCTCGCTGTTGTCGTTGTACCTCAGCGCGGCCAGCAGCAGGCGGCGTGCGGGTGCTGGGGCCTCGCCGCGGCGGTCGCGGATGTTGGACAGGGCGGCGAGGACTGCGCGCTGCGTAAAGTACTCGCCGACGCTGGAAAAGTCGTTGGGGCGGGGAAGTCGCGGCTCGTCCAGCGGCTCGTTGTCTTTGCCGTTGGGCATACAGTAGCGGGCCTTGTAGATGTTGACCAGGTGGTGCAGGCCGATCCAGGCGAGCCGCTCGGTGGCCAGGGCGGCGAGGGCCAGGGCGGCGGCGACGCGCACGCGGAAGAACACGCGCGCGTCCATGACGGCGCGCATCAGAGCCGTCGACGCGGCCTGGCTGGGCATGCGCTGCAGGGCTGCGACGGCGTCGGCCTGGGCAGCCACGTCGCGGTCCCTCTGCAGCTGGGCGGCCCACATGAAGGCGGGCTGGTCAAAGTGGACGATGCAGGCCCACTCCAGGTCGGGATCGACGCGGATCCACTCGAACGTCGCGCTGGCCAATGACTCTTCGTCGGCCTCGCCCCACTCGACCACCCGCCACGCGCGCTTGGCCTGCAGCGTCTCGGCGCCAAACAGCGCTGCTGCTGGGGCGCCCGCGTCGTCGGTGGCGGCCATCTGGCGCTGGTGGAAGCGCTTGGTGCTGCGGCGGATGCGCTTGTACTTTGTGTTGAACTGCACCTCGAAGCGCCGCACGCGCTCGTGGATGTCCAGCACGTGCTCGTACGGCGTGCCGTCGGCCTCGCGGATGCGCGCAGTGAGCGGGCCGCGGAAGACCTGCGCCTTGGCCCAGGGCGCAGTGGCCTTGGCGTTGGTCGACTCCTGGTGGACGGTGATTTCAACCGCCAGCTTCTTGCGGTTGAAGGCGTACGCCATGTGGAAGACCGGGCAGCCCGTGCCGTAGATCCACTGCTCGCTGAACGACCCGACGTCGACCCCGCTGACGCGCCGGCAGCCGCGCAGGAACCAGGCCGTGGTGACGGCGTGGGCGCTGCCAAGATCGCCGCTGACGCACGCGCCGAGCACCTTGGCCACCATGCGCGCCAGGCCCAGCGACTGCCCGCCCTTGACCATGCGCCGGTCGAGCATGTGCAGGACGATGGGCGCCTTGAGCCGCATAAACTCCACGTCGTCAGGGACCCAGCGCTGGCCGGGGTAGCTCAGCGCGCGCTGGTTGACGTCGGCGTGGCACAGCCGCGCCATGTCGCGTTTGAGCCGGAACCGGTGCTCGTTGTGCCCCAGATTGTGCCGCACAAACGCGCCGGCCGTGTACCCCGCCAGCCCCAGCACCAGCCACTGGTCCGCCCAGTCGCCGGCCGCCACGTACGTGCCGAACCACTGCTGCGCCACGCCCAGCCCGATCACGCGCCGAGCCTCGTATGCCGCCTCGATCACCGTCGCGGGGTGCAGCAGCTCCACGCTCACTAGCGTCAGCGACGCGCACGTGATCACCGGCGTGCGAAGGCCCTCGAGGAACACAATCTTGTATGACGTGTACGGGTACGCCCCAAACTCTTGCGAGTGGAAGCCGAGCGCCTCGGGCAAGAACGAACATGTGTTCTCTAGCTCCGCCTGCTGCCCGCCATAAGTAAAGGCGTAGATGCCGCCAATCGCGTCGACCGTCTCGGGGCTCACAGTGACGCTGCTGTTAGCAGGCGCAACTGGCGTGTCTACCTCTTCTTCTTCCTCGTCCTTTTCGCTGTCGCTTCCATGCGGCGTCTCTGCTCGCTCTTCGTTTAGCGGAGGTGGTACTACCGCAACATTGCTAGTGCTTCCGCCTACGGCGAGCAGGCTGCTGTCCAGCGTGCAAGCGCTAGTAAACGGGCCAGCGACAAACCCCAAAGTACACGCTGGCGTGGCTGTTGACATCACATACCGGAATACCTTGCGCGATGGGTCGCGCGGATGTACTACCAATGAGCTCAGTTCGCCGACAGAAATAACAGTGATTGGAAGCAACTGACCACCACTCGACTCTACGCAGGCGGGTACAGTGTAGAAAAGATCCCAAGTACTGCGCTCATGCATAGTGTCGACGCATGGTAGCCAAGATCGCGTCACACTCGGATACATTCTCGTCTCTGTGTGTACAGTTGCTCGCCCATCGTCAGACTCGCTAAATATTAGTCCGGTCTTTGGCTCAACCAAGTAAAACTCTATCCGCACGTGTGCCTTTTTAAACCCAGTATTAGTACTCTCCACGCGAAACTCTTTTGGAAACTTTATCAATAGCTCGCCACTGTCATTGTTGTCTTGTGTTCGCGAGATTTTGTCTAGTACTTGTTGTCTGGTTATTGGCCCCAACCGCTCGAATTCACACCCGAGTCCGTTAATAGTCACACTCCGCACAACTATAATACAACTTGTATAGTGTTTCAGTAAGATAAAATAAATAAATATATAAACTCTGGGTTTTTGTTATACTACTCTGTGTGTATGTTTACCTGGTCGGTCACAGAAAAGTTGAATCCCTGTCAAGTCTGTTGTCTTTGGTGTTATAGACAGTTCTGTCACGCCCTTGACTAACCGTCGCGCAAAGTCAATGTCCAGCGAGACAAGCTGGTGGCTGACGGAAAACATGACAAAGATATGAAAATATAAAAATATAAAATAATAGATATGAAAGACTACGAAATAAAAAAGTAAAAAAAAATGATACTCTTAGTTATCGCTAGGTGTACAAATGTCTCTGAATATGCAATCAAAACACGTGTCGATCTAACCCCCTCTCTCCTAGCCAACCAAAATGTCCCAAGGTACACACACCAATGACGTGTCTTTTATTTATTTCTGAATATTATCAGTGTTTCTCTCTTTGTCGATTGATAGAGTTTTGATAACATCTCTCTCAGCAACTACGCTTTAATAATTGACCAAAGTATCATTCATTAATGTTCAAGTGTGGTTCTTTATTTAGTAAACAAACTTAGTAACACTGCGATAGCGGCGTCGCAGCCAAAATATCAGGCTTGGTGTCCTGAGCGGCAGTGTTTGCCCGGCGATTCTTTGCCGAAGCACTTCCAGCCCTTTTGCACGTCGTACCCTTTGCAGTGTGGCGAGCAAGCGCATCAGCCCGTGCGAATGTTCTCTTGCAGACAGGGCATTGGTGTAGCCGCTCACCCGTGTGAATTTTGACATGCCTCTTCAAGTCATGGTTCCGACTAAATCTCTTCTCGCACTGTCCACACGGGTATGGTCGCTCAGCAGTGTGAGTACGCAGGTGCGATACCAGGTTGTAAGTGCGCGAAAAAGACTTGTCGCAATCAGGGTGGTCGCACTTGTGCTGCGAACACTTGCCCTCGTGCTCGGCCTTTACTCCATCGCCCTCGGCCTTCACAGACTGCTTGCGACGCTTGGCCGATGGCGCGGCGGCATCCTTGCGTCCGCGCTTTTTCGACGACGATGTTGCTGGCTTGACTTCGACTGCGGGGTTGGCTGTCGACGTAGTAGTATCGGCGCTACTGCCGCTTGAGCCGCTGGCTGTGGACGAGGCGAGGAACGACTCGAAGTCTTCGCTTTGGCTGTGCAAGCCAGCGTCGGAAACGTTCTGGGGCGCTTTGCTAACAGCGCTCTCCTCAACCGGCAGCGAAATTGCTGCGCTAGGAGCGCGCCGAGCGCCAGCCTTGGACTTGAACCCAGGCGCAGGCAAAAAAGACGTAGTGTTGACAGACCCACCGCCACGAGCCGCAGCAAATCCCAAGGGCGTCGACAACTGAGCCGATGCGGCCGGGCGCCGAAGCGCCAAAGCCTGCTGGTCATTCTTGATATTGAGCGAGAACACGTGCTCATAACGGAAGCCTGGGTCTTCAGCAACTGTCGACGAAACAGAACGAACCCCGCCATTCAGACCGGTAGAGTTACTGCTTCTGTTACTGCCCGCAGTAATAACTCCCGCTGACGATCCGACTGCGTTGGCGATTTGTTCGGTCGCCATCAGCTCAGAGTTGCGGCGGTACCGGTGCTCAGTAGTACCGTTGTTAGTACGGCTGCGACGAGCTGTGCTGGCCTTGCCCAAAGTAGCGGGTGTGGGCGCGGCTGCAGGACTGCAATACGGGCTGGCGCTGACGTGGCGCTCATCGACCGAACCCTGCGTACGGAGCATGTTGTGCGGGAACTCGAGCATGTTTGGGGGCGCCGAGCTGACTGTGCCGAGCGGAGAGTAGTGTTGCTGCTGATGATGGAAGAACGACGTGGGCGACTGTAGCGGTAGTCCTAGTCCGTAGTTTGTAACCGTTTGGCCAGCGAGCATAGCGGTGGCGACGGTGATAGCCGGCTCTTGGTGACTGGTAAATGGAGCCGAGATTGGCGTCGGCGGCATCATTCCGATCTGCTGCGTAGGATTGGGACTTGAGTACGTCGACATTTCCCCAAACATACCCTGATTGGAGAAGTTCCCGAGCGCCTGGGTATCGAAAAACACACCACCTAGACCATCGCTAGGCTGGGTTGAATAGCCTAGAGGAATATTTATCAAAAAATGCATATCAACAAAATGGAAGATTAGTGATAGAAATATTATAAAGATAATTTTTTTTTCTCTTTACAAAGGAACAAAAAACATTATCAGACCGGACCATGAAATAGCTCTGCAAAAGGTTACTGCTTTGGGGTGGGGGATGGAGAAGGATGGGGGATGGAATCAATTTAAGCGTGAGGAACTTTTAGGGAAATAATTGCCTTGCAAAAGAGGGTGAGATTCTCAAGCTGCAGGCACTGCATACGCGTCGGCAATCTTTCTTACATGCACAAATAAAAAGAGTGCTGTAGAAAAGTTTGCCGGCAAAAAAAAAGAGAGAGAAAGAGGGAGTAAAGGATGGGATTATAGCTTCAACTTACCAGATGGGACGCCCAAAGCTTGGTCACTAAACACTGGCAAGCGCGGCGCATTCGAAGGTAGACTGACGTTCTGACGATGCTGCTGGAGCATATTATTAGGAGAGTATAGCATGCTGGCAGACGAGTCGAGCCCAGCGCCATCCAAAGAAAGACCATTATAGTTTTGCGGCGCGGAGACAGGCGCCAGTGACGGTGGAGTAGACAAAGGCAGAGTGTTGTGCGAGAGAAAGGGCGACCCCATGCCAAGAAGACCGATCTGAGAGGAAACGTTGCTAGGCACCTGCTGTAGACTGGCGAGCGGACTGGCCGTGTAGCTTGAGATAATACCGTCGAGGTTCGAGTGCATCAGTGGAGATGGAGTGAGCGCTTGATTTGCGGCCATAGCCATGGGATATAGGTCGTTGGATAGCTGTTGCCGCTGATGCTGGATCATAATTTGGTTGTTGTCGGGCTGAGACGTGTGGCGATAGACGTTTGAGACAGTAGAAGTATCCATGTTACAAAAAAATGACTGTGTGATAAAAAAAAAAGGGGGAGGGGGACTTTACTAACGATAGCGGGTGCCGGTCCCAGAGATATATAGCAGTAAACAAAAAAAAGGTGGAGGTAAAAAAAGTTTGAAATAAAAAAATGAGCAGGGTTAGTTTGCAATATATATGCGAAAAGTTGGAAAACTGTTGTTGTTGTTGATGTTCACAAAAAAAAAGTATTTTGCCACCTCTTCATCGTGGCGCCAGAACCCGTCCTTTTTATACCAACTCGAGCCCTGTATACGAAAAGGAAAAAAAAGAAGGGTAAAGATACGGGCGTGAGCAGGGAGCAACAAAAGGGGGGGCAATGAAGTGAGCGTGCACGCAAAAAAAAAAAAAGCTCGCTGTACGCAACAATATTTTCAGAACTTGGGCAAGGGGGGTATGTCTACCACCCTCTCCAAAACTTTGCTTGTTTTATTTCTTTTATAATGGTGGTTTTTGTGTCTAGCGAGGACGGCATTATCCCAGCGAGGGGCAGGTGGTTTGGGCTGGAATCCCTTTCAAGATTGCTATACAAGCGTGTTTGGTTGTTTTTTTTTCTGTAGACAAACAAAAATATACGGGTGCAGATTGAGACACCCCCAGGGGGAGGCATACTCCACCCCCACCCCCATCCTCTATTTTTATT